>SOZL01000014.1:647351-663375 GCA_009733165.1 Naja naja
AACTGGAGCGAGAGTTTGGGGCCGTTTTTGATGGAGGCCTAGGCAAGTACCTGGGGACCCCCATAACATTTAGCCTTAACCCAAACATTGCTCCAATCCGCCTCAAGCCACGCAGAGTCCCCTTCGCACTGTGGCCAAAAGTCGAGGAACAACTTGACAAATTAATAAAGCAAGGGGTATTGGAGCCAGTTGACCACGCCAAGTGGGAGACCCCTATAGTGACCCCAGTAAAGCCAAACGGGTCAGTCAGAATTTGTGCTGGCTATAAAATGACCCTGAACTGGGCCTTATAACAGAGTGCCTACCCGGTACCAGTCGTGCAGCACCTACTGCACTCTTTGGGCTGGGGATCCATATTTGCCAAACTGGATCTGGTGCAGGCATACCAACAGCTACCGGTTGATGAAGCAACGGCGGAAGCTCAGACATTCATCACGCACAGAGGGGCATTCAAGTGCAAAAGGCTCCAGTTTGGAGTCAGCATAGCCCCTGGACTTTTCCAAAGTGTGATGGGACGCCTACTCCATGACATTCCGGGGGTTATCCCATACTTTGACGATGTAATCGTATCCACGACAAACAAAAATCAACTGATGGACTGGGAAGATTCCAGGAGGCGGGTCTGAAGCTAAAAAGAAAAAAATGCCAGATGGCCGTCTCGCAAGTTGAGTTCTTGGGATTCCTAATTGACGGCACTGGCATCAGACCCACCAAAGGAAAGCTAAGAGCTATCCGGGAGGCCCCCACCCCCCAGAACAAAACCGAACTGCAAGCTTTCTTGGGGATGCTAAACTTTTACAATGTCTTTCTACCGCAGAAAGCAACATTTGCCGAGCCGCTCCATAGGCTACTGGATAAAGCGGCAGCGTGGACCTGGGGGAAACATGAGACAGAAGCATTTCAGCAAATAAAAGAACTGCTAACATCAGACAGTGTATTGATCCAATACAGCGAGACACTACCACTATCGCTGACCTGTGACGTGTCCCCATATGGCATAGGTGCAGTCCTGAGCCACAGACTGCCGAACGGAACGGAAGCACCTATCACATACTTCTCAAAGACACTATCTAAAACTCAACAAAATTATAGTCAGATCGATAAAGAAGCCCTCGCAGCGGTAGCAGGGGTCAAACGATTCCATGAGTATCTATATGGAAGATGTTTTGACCTAATAACAGACCACAAGCATCAGAATGAGAGGGCCCCAGGACTTGTGCAAGACTGACCACCCACACAGGACTACGAAGAAACACACCTAGGACACTTACCAGGGCTTGCAGGCGTCCAGTGGAGTACTTCTGAGGCCTCAAGCTCGACAGTCCCTGCTGTGCCAGTGGAAGGATTCCAGACACTTCCACCGGCGGGGACTGGAGCAGCGGTGGACCCATCCACTTGGGCCACCACCCAGGAGTCGTCTGAGCTGCGCAGGTCCAGTCAAGCCTCTTGGAGCCCCACCTACCTACGCGACTATGTAAGAACGATTGGTTGACTGGGACTAAGAAGGGAGGGGTGTTCTGTATGCCCTTATATGGCCAACAAGAGGAGTCGGCTGGAGACTCCGCTCATTGGCTCAGCCACTGGCCGGAAAAATAAAGTCCCGTCAGTGGCTGAAGTGGTGGACAGTGCCGGCTATAACAGCCGGTGCCTGCCGCGTGTTCCCTGAGTCTTTTCCTACTTAAATAAAGAGCTGTTTGCCAGACTGCTGTCAAGTCCTGTCTGTTCCTGCAGCCATCTAACAGTTAGACCCCGGGGAGGGGCGCCCTCGGCCTCTTGGCTTGCCTCTGGCTGGGCCTGACATCTTAACTACCGATCCCCGCAAACCACCTCCTCGTACAATTCTTCCAGCAGTTGTTCCCCTGGCCTCCTGCCTTTCCTGTCTAAGAGCCTCAGCAAGAAACATTGTGTTTCTTCTTGCCCTTTGAAGTTCCTTCTTCTCTTCAGCTTGAGCCAATTAGTATACACTTTGTATGCTAATTCCACAAGTTCAGAGATTGCCTTTCCTGGGTTCCCCTCTGTCTTCTGTAATTTGGCCCTAATGTCGTCTGCAGACTGACCAATGAAGATCATATTGACCATTCTCTGATTTTCCTCAGCCTCGATCTAAGTCTGTATATTGCCTAAAGGCTTGACAAATGCGTTCCAGGAATTCCCCTGGATTTTCATCCCTTCTTTGTTGAACCTGGAAACCCTCCCCAAGCTCCCAACCCTTGGGACCCCCTGTTTGAGTCCCAGCAAAACCAAGGTCCGACAGCTTTGCAGCATAATGGACTGAGGCTCCCAATCTGGCTCCTGCAGTGGACATGTCCAGTCCGGATCTGTTGCATGATCCTTCTGCAAAGCCTTATCCATGGTTCCCCTCACCATCCTTCTTTCCTCTGGAGTTAACAAAATTTCCATCAGACTTGTATGTCTGCCCAAGTAGGCTGGTGAGTCCGATTGATCCTGGGGAAGCCAAACCTGTCCCTTTGGGAACCTTTTTGGTCTCCTTCCTCCTGGCCCCACCTATTGGGACCATTTGTTCTTCCAGACTGGTATCTGATTCCTCCTTTTGTCTCCCTGGGTCCCCTACCCCTTCAGCACCAGCCACCTCATGCCAAGGATACACAGGTGGAGGGCACTGGGGACCAAGATTTCCTGGGGGCCATTCATCCTACACATGTTCCATAAGAACTGTGGAAGGGGCACTAGGTTTCTTGAGTGTTCTTTTTTTCTCTCCACATATTAGCATCAATTTGCACCCGCACTCTTCTAATAACATAGGACTGTTGGCTAGTTTAGTAAAAAGATCCAAAGTTCTAAGGTGACCAACTTTTTTACAATGAGAAGGAAGACACAAATAAATTGAAGAGAAAAAAAAGCTACTTTTTTACAATGAGAAGGAAGACACAAATAAATTGAAGAGAAAAAAAAAAGCTACTTGCGCATGGCACACTCTCTCAAAGCTATTCTCCTGTGTGGAGTGCATGCGTCTCATAATCGCGTCTCGCTGCACTGTACCGAGCCTTGACGAATCACCATGTCAAATACAATTACATCACATTACACACGACGGATTGGATCGGCATCGATCAAATACAGAGATTTACAGATTAGTCTTCAAATATCAAAAAGGAGGACATGTAGGAGGACACTTTTTGAGAGAGGACAGAACTTACAAAAGAAGGACTGTCCTCCCTAAAGGAGGATGGTTGGTCACCTTAGTATCTCACTCTGTCTCTCCTTTTCCTTCAAAACTGTCTTTAATTCCCTGATCAGATGACTGTCCACTGACCCTTGTGGAGGCCAGAAATCACCTGGTCGTGACAATCTCTCATGGGGCCACACTGACATACAATAATTGGACAGAGCAACTTTCATGCCAAATTTCCCCCTTCCTAATTCTCAGGAATTTGCTAAAATACATCCTATGGGACTATCCGTGGGCACTGATGGCACTCTTTTAGTGTTCCAGTTTTAGATTTGTTATCTGAGATTTTTCCTCTTTTTCCCTTGCCTCCTGGAGGTTTATTACCCATCCTTGTGACTATGTCTGTTGTGGTTAGCCAGCAGCAGGTGCAGATGGCTGAGGAGAGCGATGTCCATCAGGGAGTGGACTGCTGCCTTCAGAGATTGTGGGGGCTGGCAGCAGTGATGAGGAGGTTCCCGAGGAGCCTGTGCCAAGTGCACATGCACGAAGGATTACTCAGAGGAAAGAACAATTACAGCAGCACAGGCGACTCGGGAGTAAGGGTGCAAGGTAATGGCCACTCCCTCAAGAGGATAAAAGCCAGGTTTGAAAAAGTGTTCTTTGCAGAAAGCAAAAAAGCTCTGAAGCTCAACTTGTGGACATCTTAGTTCGTGTTTGGAGAATCTTGTAAATTAGTTCTTATATCTGGGTTTTTGGCAGCATTGACGAACACCTTTGCAAGGTCCTTTCTTGTCGGATCTAATTAGTGGAAAGCAGCCTTTTATCTGTAAAGGAACAGAATTTGTTATTAAACCTTAAAAGGTGGGGGCTGCTGCCTTTGTCTGTGTTTGCTCTTTGGGAACCCGGTTGGGTCAGAACAGTGTCTCAGGGGTATTCCTAAGAGTGTTGTAGTCCTTCCACCCTGGACTTCACACCTTACAACCCCTGGGGGTGTCCCCCACAATAGTCTCACCTCGTCTTGTAGATGGTCAAGCTTGGCCACGCAACCTGAGGAAGCCTGGTTTTTGTTTCCAATATCTTCCTCCATGATCAAATTGTCCACACCTTGATTTTTTGGGGCTTCGACCTTTGAGTCCCACACCATCCAGGGACTTATCTCAGGGCCAAGTCCAAAAGTAGGCAGCTTATGGTCATTCAGTCACCCTTTCTCTGAGCCAGGATGGCACGCGTGTCCACTCCAGGAGCCCTTGCTATTTAAGTTGCACCAGGTTGCAGCTGGTGCAGAAGGCGGCCGCGCGGGTTGTGATGGGAGTGCCCTGATACTCCCATGTTACACCCCTCCTGCACGACCTGCATTGGTTGCCGGTTGCCTTCCGGGTGAGATTCAAGGTTTTAGTAACAACATATAACATGGCTTGGGTCCAGGGTACTTGCGGGAACGTCTCCTGCTGGCATCACACTCCGGTCGCCCTGTACGCTCCCACAGACAGGGCCTCCTTGGGATACCGTCGGCTAGACACTGTAGGCTGGCGGTGCCCAGGGGTAGGGCCTTCTCTGTGGGGGCACCCACCCTGTGGAATCAACTCCCCTTGGACCTTCACTTGGCTCCAGATCTCCTCTCCTTCCGCCGTGACCTAAAGACTTGGTTATTTCAGCAGGCCGGCCTGGACTGAACCAAGAGTGGGGGGCTTCTTTTAAAATAATTTTAATAGTTTTAATGTTTAATATTAGGCTTGTACTGTTTAATCATTTTTTAGTTTATTTATAGTATTGTATTTTATTCTGTGAGCCGCCCTGAGTCCTTAGGGAGAGAGGGTGGCATACAAGTCTAACAAATAATAATAATAAAAAAGTTTCCCAGTCACAGCTCAGATGAGCTCACAAGGACTTAAGGGCAGCTGCCCCCGGATGAACGCACAGCCAAGGTACCTGTCTGGATATAATTCTTTGGAACCGTTCACTCTCCTCTCAATTGTCAACTTACATGACCTGGAGGCCTCCCCTTTGATTTGTCCCTCAGGCAGTGGTGGATTCAAGCGTCTCTGCCCACATTCTCCACCAAACTGTTGTCCCCAAAACTGGGCTCTTGCTTGGTGTCGAAGCCAATAAGTCACCGGACACAAGGTGTGATACAATATACTTTTATCTTGGTACCAAGATATAAGGACCCTGGCTCAAAAGCTAACCAAGGGCCCCAATGAGAATCTTACAGCAATTTTTATAGTCAAGGGGTGGTCACATTCAGCCCTTTGCCCTTCCCCTAATAATGCATGCATAACAGATCATATTGATTGGTTATTTGGATCTCAGCCCCCTACATAGCTAAATATCGCGTCCTCTGTTTTTCATCCCAGGTCACGGGTATCTTGCAAAGTGTCCTAGTTTCATGTGCCAGCTATGTGGTTTTTCTTATAAGCAAGCTATTCTTGTTCCTGATATCCTGGCTAGTGGTTTAAGGTGTTAACTCCTGCCTCACTAAGAATGTGTGGTTCCAACTCCTTTCCTATTGCAGAGCAGCTCAAAGCAGCACCTCGATTCTCCGTGACCCCCTCCTTCCGCAGAGAAAAGTAAAAGCAGTTTAAATCTTTGTCTGAGACAGCACCCCCCACCCTCATGACACCCCTCCTTCTGTAGAGAGAAAGAGGACAGGAAGGAGCAAGGCTGCTTAAGGCAACGAAATGAAGACAAGAGAAAATGTTTTATCAGAATTCATATTCCTCCCTCTCATGTCCATTCCATCCATACCTGGGTGCTATCTCCACATATGACCCTTCCTCTGATCCCCAGGGCCTCCTCTGCACATACATTCCATCATCTGATCCTTCAGTGCCATTCATACGTATACTTTTATCTTGGTACCAAGATGGGAGTTACCCGGTTCTCCCATGTTACCCCCCTCCTGCGTGGCCTGCATTGGTTGCCGATTAGCTCCGGGTGAGATTCAAGGTTTTAGTTTTAACGTTCAAAGTCCTACACGGCATGGGTCCCCAATATTTGAGGGAGCGTCTTCTTCCAATAGCTATCTCCGGCCGCCCTGTGCGGGCTCATAGGCAAGGACTCCTCGGGGTTCCATCGGCGGTCCAATGCCGGTTGGTACTTCCCGACGACGAGCCTTTTCTGTTGCGGCCCCGACCTCTGGAATCAACTGCCTCTGGAGCTCCGTCTGGCCCCTGATCTCCGTACCTTCCGAATTAAAAACTTGGTTGTTTGACCAACCCGGGCTGTGACCCTCCTTTGGGGGGAGGGATGGGTTTTTTTAATATATTTTATTGTATTGTTATGTCTTATATTTGGGCTTGTTAGTTTAATGTCTTTTTAAATATTTATTGTTCTGTGTTTTTAGTTGTGAGCCGCAGTCTTGAGGAGATGGGGCGACATACAAGTTCAAATATAAATAAATAAATAAATATAAGGACCCTGGCTCAAAAGCTAACCAAGGGCCCCAATGAGAATCTTACAGCAATTTTTATAGTCAAGGGGTGGTCACATTTAGCCCTTTGCCCTTCCCCTAATAATGCATGCATAACAGATAATATTGATTCGTTATTTGGATCTCAGCCCCCTACATAGCTAAATATCGCGTCCTCTGTTTCACCCCAAGTCACAGGTATCTTGCAAAGTGTCCTAGTTTCATATGCCAGCTATATGGTTTTTGGGGTTTTTCTTATAAGCAAGCTATTCTTGTTCCTGATATCCTAGCTAGTGGTTTAAGGCAGGGGTTGCCAACCTTTTGGACCTCAGGGACCACCAAACTCATAATTTTAAATCCCAGGGACCACTAACAAGTTCTGTGGGCTTGGCCTAATTTGTGGGTGTGCCTTGGTGGTCATGTGACTGGCTGGGCATGGCCTGTATGTAAATATTATAAATATTTATATAAGTATTGAATGTTTTATATAAAAAAGAGCAACTTTTACCCAAAATCAGGCAAAGCAGGCAGGCAGATTGAGTTGCTCACATAATCACGGATTCATTAAGAAATCTATCTATCTGCCATTGGCTAGCTCAGTCTGTCACATAAAATTTGCTTGCAAGCAAACTCATAAAATTTGCTAGCAAGCAAACTCACAAAATTAACTCACAACACAACATGTATGTAAATATTGAATTTTTTTATAAAAAAAGAGCAACTTTCACCCAAAATCAGGCGAAGCAGGCAGGCAGATTGAGTTGCTCACAGAATCACAGATTCATTCAGTGATCTATCTATCTGCCATCGGCTAGCTCAGTCTGTCACATAAAATTTGCTTGCCATGAGTCTGCACTGAATAATAGAACCTTCAGCCCTAAGGGAGGTTTGGATGTGCTTAAAAGCAGAGCCGAAGATCTAAAGACTAGCTAGAAAGCAAGAAATCCAACCATTTCCTGCTTCCTAGCTAATCTAAATCTCCCAGCACAACAGAACAGCTGATGGTCAGAAAAAGGAAAAATAGCAATTTAGCAGGCAAGTTTGCCGGGTAAGGAGTGAGTGGGCAGGGAGGGTTCCTGTGGGCCATGTGGGCGGCGCAGCCTTGTGTTTTTGTGCAGCCTGGATTAATTGCTTTGGGGGGGGTGCTCTGGGGGTGAGATTTCACTGCAGCCCACCGCTGGTCCATGGCATATGTGTTTCCAATATTAATTTGATCTAACAATAACTCTTGACCCCACTGTTGTTGTAGCATTACTGCAGGGAAAAGCTTCCACCCACCCTATGAGGTGGTCCACTATGACCAACAAATATTTTACTCCCCTCACTTTTGGCAATTCTGTAAAATCCACTTGAATACACTTAAAGGGTCTTAAAGCTAGTGGCCTTCCACCAATCTGTTGTTTTCTGACAGCTTGTTTGTTTACCTTTTTACAAATTAAACATTTGTCTATAACTGATTTTGCCACAGGGTATATTCCAATACAACCATCTTCCATCTGGGAGAAACCACTTTCCCTTCTCCCTCTCCTGTCCTCTGTCCGACTGGTCAGAGTCTGATGGGGGGGGGAAGCGACTGGTCTTGTGGATACCATTTGGGAAGAATTCGATCCTGTGACTCCGGATGAAGTGGACAGGATCATGGGGAAACTGAGTGCCGCCACATGTTTATTGGACCCGTGTCCCTCCTGGCTGGTTTATGCCACCCGGGAGGTTACACGAGGCTGGCTCCAGGCAGTGGTCAACGCTTCTTTGAGTGAGGGATGCTTTCCCTCCGCCTTGAAGGAGGCGGTGGTGAGGCCCCTCCTCAAGAAGCCTGTCCTGGACCCGGCTACTTTGAACAACTTTTGTCCCATCTCCAACCTTCACTTTGTTGCGAAGGTTGTTGAGAGCATGGTGGCCCGACAGCTCCCGATGTTCCTGGAGTAAACTGATTACCTGGATCCGTATCAATTGGGTTTCAGGCCCGGGTACAGCACAGAGACGGCATTGGTCACGCTGGTGGATGATCTCTGGCGGGCTTGGGACAGAGGCTACTCCTCTGTCCTAGTCCTATTAGATCTCTCAGTGGCTTTTGATACCATTGACCATGGTATCTTACTGCAGCGCCTCGAGGGGTTGGGAATGGTCACATTCCCCCACCCCAGCATTAAATCTAATGCAATCGAGTACAAATTCAACAAGTACATGAGAAACAAGTTCTATGTATGAGCAGAGAATAATTCATGACAGATTATCAAAATTCCTCTGACTCCTTGACCTAACACCTTTTACTAATTCCAAGTAAGCCCATTACCTTCTTCCTTTATAAGCATTTTAGGAGTTAAAAAGCAGATACATGTTTACAGCATTGTGATTGAACGACATTATAGAAGTTATAGTTTCCTTTTAAGTGCCTACGCATTTATTTCCATTTTAATGCACATATGTATATCGACTCTATATTAATGACTGTTATAATGCTGAATATATTTAAATTGTTTAACTTAAGTTGTTTAACTTCAAAACAGAGTAGCAACTTCTAACTATAAATGGTTCTTAAAGAGAGTGAGCTATATATAAGTAAACTATATGTATCTTTTGGACTAAACTCAACTCCCACATACAACAGATTATTACAGGTATCTGTACCTATCCTGTACAGTGCTGACTGAGAAAGACTGAAGAGGGTTCCAAGAGAGAAAAAGATAACAGCATTCCAACTTCCTGTTATCTCAGATTCAATCCATTACATCACCATGCCCATTATGTAGCACCCAAAAGTGGATTATTGCAACACGGTCTACATGGGGCTACCCTTGAAGAGTATTCGGAAACTACAATTGGTCCAAAATGCAGCAGTGCAAAAAGTTCTGGAGGCCCCTAGGGCGGCATATGCAACACTACTGTTATATCAGCTGCACCGACTGTCAATCTGATTCTGGGTCCAATTCAAGGTGTTGGTCATTACCTTTAAAGCCCTCTATGGCATAGGTCAAAGATATCAAAGGAACTGTCTTACCCCAATGGGATTTGCCCACCCAACTCGTTCTGGCAGAAAGGGCCTATTGCAGACCCCATCAGCCAAGGAATTGTGGCTGGTGGGGTGTAAGAAGAAGCTTTGCTGCCACGGCCCTTCCTTCTGGAACATCTTTCCCCAGGACATGAGATCTGCCCTCACCCTTCTGGCCTTTAGGAGCCTTAAAACAGCAAGATGCACGGTACATTAATAATAATAATTTATTTTTATTTTTATTTTATTGGACTTATATGCCGCCCCATCTCCGACTCGGCTCACAATTAAAACATACAGATACAATAAATAATTAAGAAAGAATTAAACAACTATAAAGTCCAATAAGACCGGATTAAAATACTTTAAAACTATCCCAAACCCCCCGTGAGGTAGTCACAGCCCGGCTTGGTCAAATAGCCAGGTCTTCAAATCGCGGCATAATAATAATAATAATAATAACAACAACAATGATGATAAAAAAACTAGTGATTTGTGATACGAAACCCAGCATAGTTATCTCGTTTGCTGTGTATACTGTCATTTTTGTGTAGTATAATAACAATAATAATAATGATAACGATGACGATGACGATGATGTCTGGGACTTCAGAATCCAGACAGACAGGCACCTGCCATATAACACCCCGGACTTAACAGTTGTCGATAAGAAAGACAAAAAAGTCTGGATAGTGGATGTGGTAGTGCCTGGAGACAGCAGAATAGAAGAGAAACAACTGGAGAAGATAACAAAATACAAAGACGTACAAATAGAAATAGAACGACTATGGCAAAGGCAAGCAAGGGTATTACCAATAGTAATAGGCACCTTGGGTGCAGTCCCAATGCAACTGGAGCACTGTTTGAACAGTATAGGCATTGACAAATTTGCCATCAGTCAATTGCAGAAGGCCGCTTTACTTGGAACAGCTTCCAACTTGCGGTGATATCTGTAACACCATCAAACATCCAGATTTGCCTATCCCAGGTCCTTGGTAAGGACTTGATAGGTAGACAAAAATGCCAAACTGTTCTGACCCAACACTGTTACCAGCAAGAAAATCTCAAACAAACGTAGCAACTCAAACCTTCACAGCTTTAATCTACAAATAACTTCTTTGTAGATAAAAGATGGCTTGCAGCCAATTAGTCCAACCAGAAAAGCCTTGACAGAATTCTTCAGATAAGCTGGAGTCTCTACACACAATGCTGGGTCCTTAGAGCGTTTTTGCCTTTTGCAAAGGCAAAAACCTTTTGAAACCAGGCTTATATTCCCTGGAGGGAGGGACCATTACATTGCATCCTTACTCCTGAGTTGCCTGTGCTGCTCCAGCTGTTCTCTTCTATGAATCATCCTGCGCTCACACGCACTTGGCACAGGCTCCTCGGGAACCTCATCACTGCTGCCAGCTCCCACAATCCCTGAAGGCAGCAGTCCACTCCCTGATGGTCCCATCCCTCATCTGAGTCCTTGCTCTCCTCCACCGCCACACCTGCTTCCGCTAACCACAACACAAACCCAGTCTGAACATCTGGCTGACTGTGTGAAGAATAAATCATAATCATAATCATAACCATAACAAATTGTTCCAATCGGACCAAAGACGGTTCTATCAGAGTCTGAATCAGACGGGGGATACGAAAATTGAAAAACCTGAGAAAACGGCAACTACTCAGTTTTGGAAAGACCTGTGGGAGACTGAGAAATGTTACAACAAAAATGCTGGGAGGATCAGAGACTTTGAGATGAAATTCTCCAAGCACAAAATGGACCAACTGGAAATAACTACTGAAATGATAAGCAACAGAGTGAAAAAAGTCAAGAACTGGACATCGCCTGGCAATGATCAACTGCATGGCTTTTGGCTCAAATACCTGACCAGCCTGCATGAAAAATGGCGAACAATTCAATGAGATGCTGCAAACAGGAAACATCAGTGAATGGTTAACAGCTGGGACAACCTACTTGATACAGAAGGATCCAGCAAAAGGGGCAACACCTGCAAATTACAGGCCAATAACATGTCTGCCAACTATGTTCAAGCTGCTGACCGGCATCATAGCTAACAGGCTCCAGGACTACCTAGAAGCAAATAACATCTTGTCAGTAGAGCAGAAAGGAAACAAACGGGAGTGGGGCAGAGCCAGCTGTCTAGGAGAGAGTACGTGCAAGCAGTTTTCTCTGTGAAGCATGATCCTCCAAACTTCGATTTGTGGGACCTTTCGGAGGTCAAAGGAGGCTCGCAGGGTTTCCGAAGGTGAAGGGGTGCCGAAAAACCTACACGGGCGGCGGTTCGTGTGGGGGAGTGGAGAGAACCTGGATCAAGCAGACGAAGGAAGGACGATCGGCAGACTATCCATAGAAGAAGACAGCTGGTCATACTATTGGTGAAATAGCAGAACAAAGGTGCATACTCAACAAACAGCCTTAACAACTTTAAGTGAGTAGAACAAAAAAGGACACCAAAAGCAATTGATATTGAGAAAACCCGGCATTAAGAATCAGCCCTAATGAAGAATGGTAGGAGCGGCAGATTTAATGGCGGGCAAAGAGATCGGAAGAAGACAGGTAAGCCATAAAAAATCAGCAAAAGAAAGGGAGAAGATCGCGTGTGATTGCAAAGAAAAAAAACAACTAGAGTGGTGCCTAGAGCTAATGTAAGAAGAGAATTTTGAATTATACTTGTAGAAGGGTGACTTTTGAAAATACTAAGTGTTGATCTGAGAGAGACCGTGGGACTGCATATTAAAATGGAGGGATTTGAATGACTTGAACTAATGGATTTAACAACTTGAGAGAGAACTGATAATCTGGATCAAGTATTGTGGGGGCATCTGGACTTTTTGGACTTTGGCTCTATATTTCCTTCCTTTTTTTTTCTTTCTTCTGAGCTATTTTGGACTTTTTTTGGAAAGAGAATCTTGGAAGTTAATTAAAATGGACTGTATGAAGAAAATGAGTTGGCAACTTTGAAGCTGACAAAGAGACTCTGTAGCGCTTCATGAGTGACACCTGCTGGCCACCGAACTGAAGAGAAATTGCAACAAGGAGGAAAGAAAAAGGGATACTTGGTTTCTTTCTGTTAAAGCTTCTATCTCTTGGTTGGTTTGTTGATTCTTAAACCACTGCATATATAGGTAAATATAAGATTTTGTAGAACTCTGTATATATTGGATAATTTAGACTGATATAAGTATACAAATATAAATTATATACTATATACTTAACAGTTAGGTTGATTAATTAAATTATAAGAGATTTTTTTTTCTTTTTTAGTATTACAGATCTTGATATATTGGCATATTATATATTATGTTATAGATAATAGTATATATTGTTATAGATTAATTAGATATATATTAACTATTTTTAAAGGTTTGATTAAGTGAGATTACTTTAAGCAATATATCTGCTATAATTAATTATTAGATACTGATTTTTGACATTGTGAATATAACTTAGCACATTCAGTTGATTATTGAATACTGGATATTAGGTTGGATTTATTGCTACACTAGCTTTATTATTAATATAAGCATTGGAGGGATTTGAAAGAGAAGAGAAAATTTGGAAGAGGTGGTGGAAAAATGATATTATAGTCAAGGTATTTAGTATGACAAGTAACACAAATATTCCAAAATTGGGAGCTGGGAAAAAAATACCCACCCAAACACTGACAATGACCTCAATGGCAAGTCCCTCGACACAGAGAGCTATAAGACGAAATGTTACCAAGGGAGAGATCGAATTTGATAAAAGATCTACAAGGATTATTGCTGAATATGCAGAAAATGATGTCTAAAAACCATGAAGACTTGAAGACAGAGATAGGATCAGTAAGATCTGAGTTAAAAGAAAAAATTCAAATTATAGACAAAAATTTGAATGCTACCAACAAGAGATGCGGAAAAACCAGGAAAAATAGCAGAAAATCTGACAGATAAGCTGATACAAACAAATAAAGATCTGGAATCTACGGTAATACTTTTGGAAGCAGAAAAAGCAGCCCATTACCTGAGATTCCAAAATGTTAAGGAGGAAAAGAAGAAGACTTGCCAGACGTAATGGGCAAGATAATTGCAAAAATACTAAGAACTGAAAAAGAATAAATTGTGATGGAAATAGACGAGACATACAGAATACAGACGAACTATGCAAGAAGGCATAACCTTCCCAGAGAAGTTCATGTCCGACTGATCAAGAAGCTGACCCGTGATAACCGTTCTTAAACAGGTATAAGGGACTTGAGGAGACCCTACCACTTTCTGACAACAAAGCTCATAAAACATAATATTAGTTTTAGATGGTTGAATTATGGTTAATGGCAGGAGAAGAGATATCAATTAGATACAACAGACAAAGCGGAAGACTTCTATGACCAACAATATGCTAATGAAGGAGAGACAGCAGTGGAAGAGAAGGAAGGAATGAAAGACTTGGTTGAACAAAGAGGAGCAGAGGCAGAAAATAAGGAAGAAAACTCATCGGAAAACAAGGAGAGGAGATATGGAAGAAGAAAGGCAGAAATATACGAAAGACAATATACAGAATCCAGAGAAACGAGAGCAACAAGAAATACGAGCCAAAGAAATTGAAAAAAAAAGAGAGAGAGAGAAATGTGAGGTAATCTCGATGAATATTAATGGTCTAAACTCCCCAGTGAAAAGGAAGCAAATATTCTATAATTTACAGAAATTCAATGCAGATATAATAGCTATACAAGAGGTGCATATAAAAGAGAAACAAAAATATCTGTTAGGAAATAGAAAATTAGGAAATGCTTTTATTTAGTTAGTTAGTTAGTTAGTTGGACTTGTAGGATCACTAGATAAGCAAAAGAAAAGAGGGGTGGTGTTATACATAAAGGATTGGATCTTGGCTAAAGAAATTTTAAAGATAAAGATGGAAGGATATTGATGGTAGAGATAGAATTTGAAAATAAAAAGATTTTGTTGATAGAAATTTATGTCGAATGGCCCACAAGAACATTTTTTCAAAAATCATATAATAATATTAAGGAAAGGCATTATGAAGAGATTAGCATCTTAGGTGATTTTAATGCAATTATAGATAAAATAAAGGATTATAAAGGTGAAAATAAGAAAATAACAAGAAAGGTAATACCAAAAATTTCCATGATTTGGCAAAGAAGGCTAAAATCTATGATGCATGGAGAGAACATCACCCAAACAAGAAACAATTTACATTTTACTCAAACAGACATCAGTCCTGGTCGAGACTGGATATGGTATGGATGCCTAAGAGGCTCATCTCTGAAATAATGGAAATAGAAATTGAACTGAGCTTGTGGGCAGATCATAGTTACATTAGGTTTAGCTGGAAAGGCTGACTCAAAATCCCAAGATGGACCCTACAAAGAACGATATTAAAAGAGGAAGAATTTAAAATTAAATTGAAAAGGAAATGAAATGAAACTCTTCTTTGAAGAAAATAAAGAAGATACATCCTTACAAAACACCTGGGATACAGCTAAAGCAGTTATGAGAGGAGTAGCGATAAATTATATGGCTAATAAAAATAAGAAAAAAAGAAGATATAGCGAAAAAGCATTAGAAATAGAATATAGAAACCTAGAAATGAAACTACAAGAAGAACCGAAACAAAGAGATAAAACAAGAATGGACTTAATAAAACATGAAATAAATCTGTTGGAAAAGAAGATTTAGCCCAAAAAATGAAAAGAATAAAACAAAATGTATTTGAGAATGAAATAAACCAGGAAGATGGCTAGCCTGGAAATTGAAAAAGCAAGCAGAAAAGATGGATCACTAAGCTACAAACGAACAGGGGAAATATGTTATCAAGAAGAAACCAAAAGGAACATAGCCCAGAAATTCTATGAGGATCTATATAAAGAAGAAGAATTTGTAACAGAAGAAAAAGCGATAAAATATTTTAAGAAAGTGAATCTTCCGAGAATATCGAAGAGGAAAAAGTTTATTGAATAGAAGCATAAATTTGGAAGAAGTGATCTGGGCAATAAATAAACAAAAAATAATAAGGCGGCTGGTCCAAATGCACTCCTGCTGAACTATACAAAGCCCAACAAGAAATATTAGGCTGACAGATTACTCAAATTATTTAATGAAGTCCTGGATAAGGCAAAATCTGAACAAGGAAGCAACAATTACGATATCCAAAAGAAAAACAATCAAACAAGGATAGGAAATTATAGGCCAATATCTCTACTAAATGTGGACTATAAAATTTTGTAGCTATAATAGCAGAAAGACTCAAGAAAATACTAAATAAATTTATACACACAGACCAAAATGGCTTCCTTCCACATAGACATCTTAGCAATAACATTAGGACAATTTTAGATACTATAGAGTATTATGAAGACCTAGTGGAGAACAGGTAGCATTATTATTCCTGGATGCTAAAAAGGCCTTTGATAATAAAATGGAGTTTCGTTCTGCAACAAATTAAGTACATGGATTTTGGGCAAAAGTTTCTAAATGTAGTAGCTGC
>SOZL01000014.1:664375-728180 GCA_009733165.1 Naja naja
AACCCAATGCGCTCAGCAATAGCCTTCATTCCATTGTATATGCCTGCTTATTACTAGCGGCATTTTTACAAGGTCACTACTGCCCCAACAATCTTGTCCTCAATTTACCTACCCGAGAGGATGGAAGGCTGAGTCAACCTTGAGCCTGGTGGGATTCGAGCCTACAGTAATTGTAGACAGCTGGATCTTAAGAGCAGGCATTTAACAGCCTGAGCCACCAAAACTGGGTATCATCAGCGTACTGATGATACCTCACCCCAAAACCACGGATGATCTCACCCAGCGGCTTCATATAGATGTTGAACAAGAGGGGCGAGAGGACCAACCCCTGAGGGACCCCACAAGTGAGTGCCCTTGGGGTCGACCTCTGCCCCCCTGTCAACACCGATTGCGAACGCCCTGAAAGGTAGGAGAACTACTGCAGAACAGTGCCCCCCACTCCCAACCCACCGAGGCGCCGCAATAGGATACCATGGTCGATGGTATTGAAAGCCGCTGAGAGATCTAATAGAACCAGGACACAGGAAAGTCCTCTGTCCCGCGCCCTCCAAAGATCATCCACCAGCGCGACCAATGCCGTCTCCGTGCTGAACCCGGGCCGGAAGCCCGATTCATACGGATCTAGATAGTCCGCTTCCTCCAGGAAGAGCGGAAAATGCTGAGCCACCACGCTCTCAACAACCTTTGCCAAAATGCGATGGTTGGAGACTGGATGAAAGTTGTTTAAAACGGCTGGGTCCAGAGCAGGCTTCAGGAGGGGTTTCACCACCGCCTCTTTCAAGGCGGGAGGGAAAGAACCCTCCCTCAACGAAGCATTAACCACTGTCTGGAGCCAGCTGCATGTGACCTCCCCGGAGGCATATACCATCCAGGAAGGACACGGGTCCAACAAACAAGTGGTGGAACTCAGTCGTCGCATAACCCTTCCACTTCATCCTCAGAAACAGGATCAAACTCAGCCCAGATGACATCGGCCAGACTCCTTGTACCCTCCTTCTCAGACCACTGCCAATCAGAGCTCAATACCTCCCGGATCCGAGCGATCTTATCCAGCAGATATTGACCAAATTCCTCAGCCCTGCCCTGCAAAGGGGCCATCCCCGCCTCCCGATATAAAAGGGAGCGAGTGACCCTGAACAGGGTGGCTGGGCGGTTATCTGCGGATGCTACGAGGGCAGAGAGGTAAGCCCTCCTCGCCGTCCCCATAGCTACCAGGTAAGTCCTAATATAGGCTCTTAGCTGAGTTCGGTCGGATTCAGAATGGGACAATCTCCATCTGCTCTCTAAACTCCTCCTATGCCGCTTCATCTCCCGGAGCTCTTCCGTAAACCAAGGAGCCACCCGGGATCTGCGGCGTGTGAAGGGACGCAAGGGGACAGTTTGGTCAAGGGCCTCAGCGGCAGCCTGTTGCCAGGCGGCCGCCAGTACCTCGGCCAAGCTGTGGATAAGGGAGGCGGGCAGAAACCCCAGCTCCGTCTGGAACCTCTCAGGGTCCATCAGACGTCTGGGACGGAACCATCTCAGTGGCTCCTCATCCCAGCATGTGGGGCGGCCTGCTGGAAGACAAGCCGTAGGAGATAGTGATCTGACCATGCTACGGGTTGGGCATTCAAGATGTCCACCTCCAGATCACTACGCCACTGCTCCGAGATAAAAACAAGGTCGAGTGTGTTACCCCCCTCATGCGTAGGGCTCTGTATTATCTGGGTCAGGGCAATAGCCGCCATGGAGGCCATGAACTCCTGAGCCAAACCCGACACCCCTCCCAAGGAGGGCAGGTTAAAGTCACCCAAGACCAAAAGACTTGGGAACTCCACCGCCACACCCGAGAGGGCGTCGAGGAGCCCAGGTAGGGCCGTTGCCACACAGCTGGGGGAGAGGTATGTAAGCAACAGACCCAACCGACCCCCCAGGCCCCAACTGCAAGAGGAGAGCCTCACACCCGCCACTCTGCGGAACAGTGACCTCCCTTGGAACCAAGGTCTCCCGAATAACTACGGCCATCCCCCCACCCCTACCCTGAGCTCGTGGCCGGTGCAAAACCTGAAAACCTGGAGGGCATAAATCAACCAGAGGGACTCCTCCCTCTGGCCCCAGCCAGGTCTCAGTGATGCAAACCAGGTCCGCGGCCTCCTCCTCGATCAACTCACAGAGGAGGGGTGCCTTATTAGCCACGGACCTGGCATTAAAATACACCAGCCGGAGCCCAGGGGCTCCGTATCCCGTATCCCCGGGGGAGTGGGCAGAGGCATGGGGGTTGGAGCGCGCCACTGCTCAAAGACAGAGGAGGCGCGCTCCGTTCTCTTGATACAGCCCCCCGCCTCTTCATCTCCTGCCAAATCCGACCACCCTGGGAATCGCCATTCCCGCCTCGTTTCCCAGAGCCCCGAAGGCCCCCACTACCCCCTTCTCCATGCTGCGATCCTTAACCGGGCTGGACTGAGCTCCCACAAATCTGGGCAGGCATTCCTCAGCTACCCGCCCAGCAAACCCCCCCCCTCCCTAACCCCTTTAAAAAAACAATTAAAAAATTAAAAAACCTCCCCTTCCGAAGCAATTTTGATTTAGCACCCTTGGTCATGCCATGCCCACTCTCGGGATCCCAGGATCCGTCCTTGAGGAAGGCCTTCGATAGTCCAGCAGGCCACCTCAGGGACAGCGGAACACCCCTGATTGCCTGCAGCTTGAGGGAAGAGTAAATAAAACGAGAGGTAATCATCAGCAGTCCATGAGGGAACAGTCAAGGTCCAGGTCAAGATGGTAAATAGGGCAATCAGTTGATGGTAAATCCCGGGGCCAGCATTCCAGCGGAAACCCCCATCCCAGGCGGCCCTCTCACTGCCAGCCGGGAGGGGAGCCCCATGATCCCAAAATGGTCCAACCTCCTCTCTACCACAGAGGACAGTTCGCATGCTGACCCCAAACTAGGGGAGCCAGACACCACCGTTCTCTCACCCCAGTGGGCCAGACAAGCACGGTGTTCTCCCACCACACCAAGCATCCCCTAAAGACCCAATAGCCACATAGGGGGAGAAGGGGGAAATAAACCAGACAGCTTCCCGTAGTCAGTTGGAGTACCGGCTTTCTCTGCCACGGCCGTCGAGCTCGCACCAGCTACCGCCGAGGCTGCCAGGCCAGAGCCATCGCCACCTTCGACGGTCGCCGGCGGCGGTGCTGGAGTGAAAGCCATTGGGACAGAGACAAACAGCGCCAAGCCATCAACGGGGTTGGCGGACCTCCAATGGTATCATCAGGCTGCCGAGACCACCAGCCGCAGCAGGAAAAGACCATGCCATCGCTGGGGCCATCAGCCGCCCCCGGTCCATTGGGGCCCATACGAATCCCATCACTGCCAACACCGCCGCTGTCTCCTAGAAGGCCACCAAGGGCCTGCTGTTTCCACTGCCCGGATACCTCTGTCGCTTCTGCTGCTCCCACCATCACTATTGCTGCCACCGTCGAGGCCGGGGGGAGCCAAGGGGGCGCCAAGGACACCACGACCCCCAGTGCCCCCCCAGCCCACCCCTGACCCCCACAGCCGCAACCACAGTTTTGGGTCCTCATATGTAATGTCCTCATATGTAATGACCTGTCCTCATTGCAATAAATGTGGGTACATTAACGCTTCCAATGTAGATAGCCAAGTTGGTATTTCAATGTAGAATTGAGATTTAGTTTTGTTCTATGCACTTAGCAAGGTCTGCCTAATTTTGTGCCTTTGGAAATAACCATGAATTTGGTGTTTGTCCTGCCACAAAAAAGCATGCCACCATGCCTGTAAGTTATGTCCTTCTAATGTTAATATTCTTTTGTTTTTAACACTTACCCAATCTTTAATCAAGGTCAGAGTGCCCGCTCTATAGTATATTTCCCAGTCCGGTAAACCAAATCCTCCGCTTTCAGTAGCATCCTGTAACAATTTCAGTCTAATTCTGGGCTTTTTTCCCTGCCAAATAAATTTTGATACTAGCTTACCCAAGTGATTAAAAAATTTTTTTCTAATTTTACCGGAGCATTTTGGAACAGAAACAGTAATTTTGGTAATGTGTTTATTTTTATTGATGCAGTTCTCCCCATAAGAGAGAGTCTTAGATTGCTCCATTTTCTGAAGTCTTCAGCTATTTTTTTAATTAGTGGGGTATAGTTATCCTCTTTAAGCGTTGAACATTTTGTCGAAATTACAATTCCGAAATATTTAATTTTTTTTGTTGTCTGGATGTCCATTATCATTGTTAAGTTTTCTTTTTGTATATTTGTCATATTTTTGGTAAGTATTTTAGTTTTTTCCTTATTAATTTTTAGCCCCACTACTTCGCCAAATTCCTCTAATTTCTCTATTAGTTTTAGTCCCGAATTTTGCGGCTCTTCTAAAATAAAAACCAAATCGTCAGCGAAGGCTTGTAATTTGTATTCTTCTTTCTTTATTTTTAGTCCTTTTATTTCCGGTTCTTTTCTAATTATTCTCGTTAGTGTCTCTAAGGCAGGGGTGGGCAAACTTTTTGACTCAAGGGCCACAATGGGTTCTTAAACTGGACTGGAGGGCCGGAACAAAAGCATGGATGGAGTGTTTGTGTGAACTAATATAAATTCAAAGTTAGATTACTTCACGTAGCCTTCTGGGAGAGCAAGAGAACCCGCCGCTCTTTCGGCTCCGCGGGCTGGATAGAACAGCCAAACGGGCCGAATCCGGCCCCCGGGCTGTAGTTTGCCCACGGCTGCTCTAAGGTCAAAATAAATAATAATGGTGATACTGGACATCCCTGCCTCATTCCTTTTTGTATTTCAAATTTGTCTGTTGTATGGTCATTTATCAATATCTTAGCTTGTTGTTTATCATATATGGCAGCTACTACATTTAGAAACTTTTGCCCAAAATCCATGTACTTAATTTGTTGCAGAACGAAACTCCATTTTACATTATCAAAGGCCTTTTTAGCATCCAGGAATAATAATGCTACCTGTTCTCCACTACGGTCTTCATAATACTCTATAGTATCTAAAATTGTCCTAATGTTATTGCTAAGATGTCTATGTGGAAGGAAGCCATTTTGGTCTGTGTGTATAAATTTATTTAGTATTTTCTTGAATCTTTCTGCTATTATAGCTACAAAAATTTTATAGTCCACATTTAGTAGAGATATTGGCCTATAATTTCCTATCCTTGTTTGATTGTTTTTTTCTTTTGGAATGATCGTAATTGTTGCTTCCTTCCACGAGTTCGGAATTTTTGTCTTATCCAGGACTTCATTAAATAATTTGAGTAATCTGTCGCCTAATATTTCTTGTTGGGCTTTGTATAGTTCAGCAGGGAGTGCATTTGGACCAGCCGCCTTATTATTTTTTTGTTCATTTATTGCCCAGATCACTTCTTCCAAATTTATGCTTCTATTCAATAAACCTTTTTCCTCTTCCGATATTCTCGGAAGATTCACTTTCTTAAAATATTTTATCGCTTTTTCTTCTGTTACAAATTCTTCTTCTTTATATAGATCCTCACAGAATTTCTGGGCTATGTTCCTTTTGGTTTCTTCTTGGTAACATATTTCCCCCTGTTCGTTTTGTAGCTTAGTGATCCATCTTTTTGCGCTTGCTTTTTCAATTTCCAGGCTAGCCATCTTCCTGGTTTATTTTCATTCTCAAATACATTTTGTTTTGTTCTTTTGATTTTTTGGACTAAATCTTCTTTTTCCAACAGATTTATTTCATGTTTTATTAAGTCCATTCTTGTTTTTATCTCTTTGTTTCGGTTCTTCTTGTAGTTTCATTTCTAGGTTTCTATATTCTATTTCTAATGCTTTTCGCTATATCTTCTTTTTCTTATTTTTATTCGCCATATAATTTATCGCTACTCCTCTCATAACTGCTTTAGCTGTATCCCAGGTGTTTTGTAAGGATGTATCTTCTTTATTTCCTTCAAAGAAGAGTTTCATTTCATTTCCTTTTCCAATTTAATTTTAAATTCTTCCTCTTTTAATATCGTTCTTTGTAGGGTCCATCTTGGGATTTTGAGTCAGCCTTTCCAGCTAAACCTAATGTAACTATGATCTGCCCACAAGCTCAGTTCAACTTCTATTTCCATTATTTCAGAGATGAGCCTCTTGGCCATCCATACCATATCCAGTCTCGACCAGGACTGATGTCTGTTTGAGTAAAATGTAAATTGATTCTTGTTTGGGTGATGTTCTCTCCATGCATCATAGATTTTAGCCTTCTTTGCCAAATCATGGAAATTTTTTGGTATTACCTTTCTTGTTATTTTCTTATTTTCACCTTTATAATCCTTTATTTTATCTATAATTGCATTAAAATCACCTAAGATGCTAATCTCTTCATAATGCCTTTCCTTAATAATATTATATGATTTTTGAAAAAAATGTACTTGTGGGCCATTCGGAGCATAAATTTCTATCAACAAAATCTTTTTATTTTCAAATTCTATCTCTACCATCAATATCCTTCCATCTTTATCTTTAAAAATTTCTTTAGCCAAGATCCAATCCTTTATGTATAACACCACCCCTCTTTTCTTTTGCTTATCTAGCGAGTCCTTGTGGAGAGGGGGCGGCATACAAGTCCAACTAACTAACTAACTAACTAAATAAAAGCATTTCCTAATTTTCTATTTCCTAACAGATATTTTTGTTTCTCTTTATATGCACCTCTTGTATAGCTATTATATCTGCATTGAATTTCTGTAAATTATAGAATATTTGCTTCCTTTTCACTGGGGAGTTTAGACCATTAATATTCATCGAGATTACCTCACATTTCTCTCTCTTTTTTTTTCAATTTCTTTGGCTCATTTCTTGTTGCTCTTCGTTCTCTGGATTCTGTATATTGTCTTTCGTATATTTCTGCCTTTCTTCTTCCATATCTCCTCTCCTTGTTTTCCGATGAGTTTTCTTCCTTATTTTCTGCCTCTGCTCCTCTTTGTTCAACCAAGTCTTTCATTCCTTCCTTCTCTTCCACTGCTGTCTCTCCTTCATTAGCATATTGTTGGTCATAGAAGTCTTCCGCTTTGTCTGTTGTATCTAATTGATATCTCTTCTCCTGCCAATTAACCATAATTCCCTCCGGCATCAACCATCTAAAACTAATATTATGTTTTATGAGCTTTGTTGTCAGAAAGTGGTAGGGTCTCCTCAAGTCCCTTATTCTCGGTACCTGTTTAAGAACGGTTATCACGGGTCAGCTTCTTGATCAGTCGGACATGAACTTCTCTGGGAAGGTTATGCCTTCTTGCATAGTTCGTCTGTATTCTGTATGTCTCGTCTATTTCCATCACAATTTATTCTTTTTCAGTTCTTAGTATTTTTGCAATTATCTTGCCCATTACGTCTGGCAAGTCTTCTTCTTTTTCCTCCTTAACATTTTGGAATCTCAGGTAATGGGCTGCTTTTTCTGCTTCCAAAAGTATTACCGTAGATTCCAGATCTTTATTTGTTTGTATCAGCTTATCTGTCAGATTTTCTGCTATTTTTTCCTGGTTTTTCCGCATCTCTTGTTGGTAGCATTCAAATTTTTGTCTATAATTTGAATTTTTTCTTTTAACTCAGATCTTACTGATCCTATCTCTGTCTTCAAGTCTTCATGGTTTTTAGACATCATTTTCTGCATATTCAGCAATAATCCTTGTAGATCTTTTATCAAATTCGATCTCTCCCTTGGTAACATTTCGTCTTATAGCTCTCTGTGTCGAGGGACTTGCCATTGAGGTCATTGTCAGTGTTTGGGTGGGTATTTTTTTCCCAGCTCCCAATTTTGGAATATTTGTGTTACTTGTCATACTAAATACCTTGACTATAATATCATTTTTCCACCACCTCTTCCAAATTTTCTTCTCTTTCAAATCCTCCAATGCTTATATTAATAATAAAGCTAGTGTAGCAATAAATCCAACCTAATATCCAGTATTCAATAATCAACTGAATGTGCTAAGTTATATTCACAATGTCAAAAATCAGTATCTAATAATTAATTATAGCAGATATATTGCTTAAAGTAATCTCACTTAATCAAACCTTTAAAAATAGTTAATATATATCTAATTAATCTATAACATAATATATACTATTATCTATAACATAATATATAATATGCCAATATATCAAGATCTGTAATACTAAAAAGAAAAAAAATCTCTTATAATTTAATTAATCAACCTAACTGTTAAGTATATAGTATATAATTTATATTTGTATACTTATATCAGTCTAAATTATCCAATATATACAGAGTTCTACAAAATCTTATATTTACCTATATATGCAGTGGTTTAAGAATCAACAAACCAACCAAGAGATAGAAGCTTTAACAGAAAGAAACCAAGTATCCCTTTTTCTTTCCTCCTTGTTGCAATTTCTCTTCAGTTCGGTGGCCAGCAGGTGTCACTCATGAAGCTACAGAGTCTCTTTGTCAGCTTCAAAGTTGCCAACTCATTTTCTTCATACAGTCCATTTTAATTAACTTCCAAGATTCTCTTTCCAAAAAAAGTCCAAAATAGCTCAGAAGAAAGAAAAAAAAAGGAAGGAAATATAGAGCCAAAGTCCAAAAAGTCCAGATGCCCCCACAATACTTGATCCAGATTATCAGTTCTCTCTCAAGTTGTTAAATCCATTAGTTCAAGTCATTCAAATCCCCTCCATTTTTAATATGCAGTCCCACGGGTCTCTCTCAGATCAACACTTAGTATTTTCAAAAGTCACCCTTCTACAAGTATAATTCAAAATTCTCTTCTTACATTAGCTCTAGGCACCACTCTAGTTGTGTTTTTTTTTCTTTTGCAATCACACGCAGCGATCTTCTCCCTTTCTTTTGCTGATTTTTTATGGCTTACCTGTCTTCTTCCGATCTCTTTGCCGCCATTAAATCTGCCGCTCCTACCATTCTTCATTAGGGCTGATTCTTAATGCCGGGTTTTCTCAATATCAATTGCTTTTGGTGTCCTTTTTTGTTCTACTCACTTAAAGTTGTTAAGGCTGTTTGTTGAGTATGCACCTTTGTTCTGCTATTTCACCAATAGTATGACCAGCTGTCTTCTTCTATGGATAGTCTGCCGATCGTCCTTCCTTCGCTGCTTGATCCAGGTTCTCTCCACTCCCCACACGAACCGCCGCCGTGTAGGTTTTTCGGCACCCTTCACCTTCGGAAACCCTGCGAGCCTCCTTTGACCTCCAAAGGTCCCACAAATCGAAGTTTGAGGATCATGCTTCACAGAAAACTGCTTGCACGTACTCTCTCCTAGACAGCTGGCTCTGCCCCACTCCCGTTTGTTTCCTTTCTGCTCTACTGACAAGATGTTATTTGCTTCTAGGTAGTCCTGGAGCCTGTTAGCTATGATGCCGGTCAGCAGCTTGAACATAGTTGGCAGACATGTTATTGGCCTGTAATTTGCAGGTGTTGCCCCTTTTGCTGGATCCTTCTGTATCAAGTAGGTTGTCCCAGCTGTTAACCATTCACTGATGTTTCCTGTTTGCAGCATCTCATTGAATTGTTCGGCCATTTTTTCATGCAGGCTGGTCAGGTATTTGAGCCAAAAGCCATGCAGTTGATCATTAGGCGATGTCCAGTTCTTGACTTTTTTCACTCTGTTGCTTATCATTTCAGTAGTTATTTCCAGTTGGTCCATTTTGTGCTTGGAGAATTTCATCTCAAAGTCTCTGATCCTCCCAGCATTTTTGTTGTAACATTTCTCAGTCTCCCACAGGTCTTTCCAAAACTGAGTAGTTGCCGTTTTCTCAGGTTTTTCAATTTTCGTATCCCCCGTCTGATTCAGACTCTGATAGAACCGTCTTTGGTCCGATTGGAACAATTTGTTATGGTTATGATTATGATTATGATTTATTCTTCACACAGTCAGCCAGATGTTCAGACTGGGTTTGTGTTGTGGTTAGCCGGAAGCAGGTGTGGACGGTGGAGGAGAGCAAGGACTCAGATGAGGGGATGGGACCATCAGGGAGTGGACTGCTGCCTTCAGGGATTGTGGGAGCTGGCAGCAGTGATGAGGTTCCCGAGGAGCCTGTGCCAAGTGCGTGTGAGCGCAGGATGATTCATAGAAGAGAACAGCTGGAGCAGCACAGGCAACTCAGGAGTAAGGATGCAATGTAATGGTCCCTCCCTCCAGGGAATATAAGCCTGGTTTCAAAGGTTTTGCCTTTGCAAAAGGCAAAACGCTCTAAGGACCCAGCATTGTGTGTAGAGACTCCAGCTTATCTGAAGAATTCTGTCAAGGCTTTTCTGGTTGGACTAATTGGCTGCAAGCCATCTTTTATCTACAAAGAAGTTATTTGTAGATTAAAGCTGTGAAGGTTTGAGTTGCTACGTTTGTTTGAGATTTTCTTGCTGGTAACAGTGTTGGGTCAGAACAGTTTGGCATTTTTGTCTACCTATCAAGTCCTTACCAAGGACCTGGGATAGGCAAATCTGGATGTTTGATGGTGTTACAGATATCACCGCAAGTTGGAAGCTGTTCCAAGTAAAGCGCCTTCTGCAATTGACTGATGGCAAATTTGTCAATGCCTATACTGTTCAAACAGTGCTCCAGTTGCATTGGGACTGCACCCAAGGTGCCTATTACTATTGGTAATACCCTTGCTTGCCTTTGCCATAGTCGTTCTATTTCTATTTGTACGCCTTTGTATTTTGTTATCTTCTCCAGTTGTTTCTCTTCTATTCTGCTGTCTCCAGGCACTACCACATCCACTATCCAGACTTTTTGTCTTTCTTATCGACAACTGTTAAGTCCGGGTGTTATATGGCAGGTGCCTGTCTGTCTGATTCTGAAGTCCCAGACATCATCGTCATCGTCATCGTTATCATTATTATTATTGTTATTATACTACACAAAATGACAGTATACACAGCAAACGAGATAACTATGCTGGGTTTCGATCACAAATCACTAGTTTTTTATCATCATTGTTGTTGTTATTATTATTATTATTATTATGCCGATTTGAAGACCTGGCTATTTGACCAAGCCGGGCTGTGACTACCTCACGGGGGTTTGGGATAGTTTTAAAGTATTTTAATCCGGTCTTATTGGACTTTATAGTTGTTTAATTCTTTCTTAATTATTTATTGTATCTGTATGTTTTATTGTGAGCGCCCGAGTCTTCGGAGATGGGGCGGCATATAAGTCCAATAAAATAAAAATAAAAATAAATTATTATTATTAATGTACCGTGCATCTTGCTGTTTTAAGGCTCCTAAAGGCCAGAAGGGTGAGGGCAGATCTCATGTCCTGGGGAAAGATGTTCCAGAAGGAAGGGCCGTGGCAGCAAAGCTCTTCTCTTACACCCCACCAGCCACAATTCCTTGGCTGATGGGGTCTGCAATAGGCCCTTTCTGCCAGAACGAGTTGGGTGGGCAAATCCCATTGGGGTAAGACAGTTCCTTTGATATCTTTGACCTATGCCATAGAGGACTTTAAAGGTAATGACCAACACCTTGAATTGGACCCAGAATCAGATTGACAGTCGGTGCAGCTGATATAACAGTAGTGTTGCATATGCCACCCTAGGGGCCTCCAGAACTTTTTGCACTGCTGCATTTTGGACCAATTGTAGTTTCCGAATACTCTTCAAGGGTAGCCCCATGTAGACCGTGTTGCAATAATCCACTTTTGGGTGCTACATAATGGGCATGGTGATGTAATGGATTGAATCTGAGATAACAGGAAGTTGGAATGCTGTTATCTTTTTCTCTCTTGGAACCCTCTTCAGTCTTTCTCAGTCAGCACTGTACAGGATAGGTACAGATACCTGTAATAATCTGTTGTATGTGGGAGTTGAGTTTAGTCCAAAAGATACATATAGTTTACTTATATATAGCTCACTCTCTTTAAGAACCATTTATAGTTAGAAGTTGCTACTCTGTTTTGAAGTTAAACAACTTAAGTTAAACAATTTAAATATATTCAGCATTATAACAGTCATTAATATAGAGTCGATATACATATGTGCATTAAAATGGAAATAAATGCGTAGGCACTTAAAAGGAAACTATAACTTCTATAATGTCGTTCAATCACAATGCTGTAAACATGTATCTGCTTTTTAACTCCTAAAATGCTTATAAAGGAAGAAGGTAATGGGCTTACTTGGAATTAGTAAAAGGTGTTAGGTCAAGGAGTCAGAGGAATTTTGATAATCTGTCATGAATTATTCTCTGCTCATACATAGAACTTGTTTCTCATGTACTTGTTGAATTTGTACTCGATTGCATTAGATTTAGTGCTGGGGTGGGGGAATGTGACCATTATGTGAGTAGCAGGGGACAGAACTTCAGTTTGAAATGTAGCAGTAAATAAATCTTTCTCACTACTTTTGGGCTGCAAATCCATTATCTTTGATCTCTGACCATGTTAATTTTTGTTCATGGCAGGTATACAGTAAAAACAAAGAAAATACAGCTCAGACTCATTGATTTATTTTGCTCATGTCTCTAATATTCTGATTTAAGCTAGCCAGGATTTATAGTGGCATCTAAATTGTGAGATCTCCTTTTAATTTGCTATGTAACTTAATAATTGAGAAGGATAAAATGGATTGCTCAGTTCTTTTTTTAATATATATATATATATATATTTTTTTCAAGACAAACAAGACAAACATAACATAAAAAACAAACCAACGTGTGTCGGTCGGTTACAAATCTCAGTGCCATCCCCTTACCATCAATACTCTTCATTGCAGAAGGAAAAGAAAAAGAAATATACAGAACAAACAAAAGATAATTAAAAAAAATACAACCGCCTATTATCTATTTGAAGAAATCTGAAAAAGCTTATACATTTTAATTCATACATTACCTAAACCGTCTCCTCTATTATCCACCATTATTGTTGTTGACTCTCTACAATATTATAGTCTCAATATTATATTCCCATTCAACAATTGTGTTTATCACCATCATATCCATATATTACCATTTTTTTAATCTAGCCATTGATAAAACATACTCCATATCTTAAAAAACTGTTTTTCTTCTTGATCTCTAATTTCAAAATCTACTCATTTTGGCAGTCCAAAATTTTCTTAATCGCTTCCTTTTGTGCAGGTATCTTGTCATTTCTCCAGTTTTTAGCAAATACAATTCTAGCAGCTGTTAATACATTAACAATCAAATATTTCAGCTCTTTGCTGAACGTCTCTGGCATAATTCCCAATAAAAATATCTCAGGTTTCAAGTCTATATGTTGTGTCATTTTTTCCAACCACGTGTGGATTTTAGTCCAATATCTTTTTGCATCAGCACAAGTCGCACCACATATGGTAATAGGAGCCGAGTATCTGATGACATTTCCAACACTTATCCGATTTATCCTTAAAACATTCTTGCAATCCTTCTTGGGGATAGGTGCCACTTTTGTAAAACATCTTATACAAATTTTCTTTATATGCAGTTGACATTGTCATTTTATAGTTCTGATCCCATAGTGTTTGCCATCTCTCTAAATCTATCCCATAACCAAAGTTTTCCCCCCAAGCAATCATTGTTTCTTTAACCTGTTCTTCTTCCATTCTAAATTCTAGTAAGTGCCCATAAAGTTTTTTAATTACTGTTTTATTCGTACCCATCAAAATTTTATCCAATTCAGTTGGCTTATTATAAATACCTTCAGCCTTAGAGTCCTCATCATATCTAGATTGTATTTGCAAATATGAAAACCAGTTCATTTTTATTCCTTGTTCCTGTAGTGTTTGCATCGATTTAAGTTCACCCTTTTCATTTAAAATCTCTCCATATCTAATTGTTTGTTCCTTTTTATATATTATTGGGTATCAAAAAGCTTCAATAGTAGATACCCATAGTGGAATTTGTATATAATATTGTTTCCTAATTTTCCCCAGTTTAAAAACAAAGCTTCTTGAATATAATGCCTTCTAAAATATCCTTGCGTTTTAGTTCCTTTATACCACAGGAAAGCATGCCATCCTAGTAGCAAATCATGGCCTTCTAAAGTTAGTAATCTATTATTCCTGAACATTATCCATTCCTTTACCCACATCAGACTTGCAGCTTGATAATACAATTCCCAGTTGGGCAATGCAAACCCCCCTCTTGACCTTGCATCTTGTAATAACTTAAGTTTAATTCTTGGTTTTTTGCCCTGCCATATAAATTTTGATACAATTTTATTTAAGTCCTCAAAAAACTCTTTCCCAAGTCTAATTTGGATCGTCTGAAATAAATATAAGATTCTAGGTAATACATTCATCTTGACTGTTGATATTCTCCCAATAAGTGATAATCACATGTTTTTCCATTTTTCCAAATCTGTCGCTATCTGCTGCTTGAGTTTAATATAATTATCTTCTTTCAATGTACTGCATCTTGATGTGATGTATATTCCTAAGTATTTAACCTTACTTGTAATCTGAATCTCTAGTATATCTTCTAATTCCTTCTTACGCCTTGCTAACATGTTCTTTGTTAGGATCTTTGTTTTATCTTTATTAATTTTTAAACCTGTACCATACCATATTCTTCTATTTTCTCCATCAATCTGGGTGCTGATTTAAGTGGATCCTCTAGTATAAATACCAAGTTGTCTGCAAAAGCTGGTAGTTTATATTCTTCTTTTTTGATTCTCATGCCTTTTATTTGTTCATCTTCTCTAATACCTCTATTCAACAGTTCTAGTGTTAACACAAACAGCAGAGGCGACAGAGGGCAACCTTGCCTAGTTCCTTTTTTATCTCTATAGATTCTGTTAATTCTCCATTTACCAAGATCTTCGCTGTTTGTACGTTATATATTGTCTCAATGGCCTGTATAAAATTTTTCCCAAAGCCCATTTGTACCATTTGCAATATCATAAAACGCCAATTCAAGTTATCAAAAGCTTTTTGTGCATCTAAAAACATCGGTGCCATCTGTTTTTCAGGGTGTGCTTCATAATATTCCAAAGTATCTAAAATTATTCTCGCATTTTGCTTAATTTGTCATTTTGGCAAAAATCCATTTTGATCAATATGAATAAAATTATTTAAATATCTTTTCAGCCTTTCTGCCAAGATCGAAGCAAAAATTTTATAATCTGAGTTCAACAGTGAAATAGGTCTATAATTCTTAACTTCTTGTACATCCATATCTTCCTTAGGTATAAGAGCAATATAGGCTTGCTCAGTTCTGATTGGCAGTAAAAAGATCATTTAGCCACATATTCCATTAGTCCTTTACAAAAGTGCATTGTCACATGGAATCCAAGGAGCATAAAGGCTTTGACTATCAGTATGAGGATGGATAACTAAAATAGGTACTATATGCCTGTAAATGCAAATAGCCATAACTGGAATATGAGCCTGAGTTGTATTGGCTAATCATTCAAAATTGGATGGTGACATTTTAGAAGTTTGGATCACTTGACTGCTTTTGAAAACATTAACCATGTTTTTTTTCTGGTCTGCCTTGTATACTATAAGAAATAAGTATTAAAACTATACTTGAACTATACTTAGTAATTTGAAGAAATAATTAAGAATTAATTATGATATATGGTATATAATTAAGACAATTATTGCATATATATATATAATATGCAAACAGCAGTAATAGTAACAGATGGGGGGGAAATGCAAATTGTTGACTATGAATAAATTGATTATACTGGTTGAGATATTTCTTTCATGGGGAGGAATGATACAGCAAAGAGCCTGAAAATAATATCAAGATACTATGAGCAGATAGGCATGAAAGCCAACGAGTTGGGAGGACTGGTGGTGTTTTCATCTATACTCCCAACGAAAAGTAAATATCAAATGAGGGAACAGAGAATTTTTGAAGTAAACCAATGGCTTAAAGGATGGTGCTGTTGAGAGAACTTTGGATTCCTAGAACATTGTATACAATACCTACATGAAGGTCTATTGGCAGGGGATGGGTTACATCTCGCAAGAACTGGGAAGACCGTTTTCGGAAACCAACTGGCTCACCTTATCCAAAGGGCTTTAAACTAAAACTGGAGGAGGGGAGACCAATTTTTAGGACATAATCCCAAGCATAAACCTCAAGGCAATCAACCAAATGGCAAGAAAGAAGGGGAACTCAGATACAAAACAGGAGATGTAGAAAGCGAACACGGGGTCAGTCAAAAAGGACGCAGAAGCCTATACGCTAATACTATGAACATTAGGAACAAAAAGGGCAAACTTGGAAGTCCTAGTACATGAGGGCAGATATGACATTCTTGCCATTACTGAAACTTGATGGCATGAAAGCCATGACTGGAATGTACAGTTAGAAGGATCTAAACTGTTCAAAGGAAACAGACCTAACAGGAGATAGAGTTGCATCATATGTAAGAAATCACTACACCTCTACAAAATGCATAACACCCAAGGATGAAAACCACCTTGAATGCATATGAGTTAATATAAAAGGAAAAAAGAATGACATTGTCATAGGTGTATACTACAGGGCACCCAACCAAACAGAAAATAGCAAAAGCACTTAGACTTGTATACCACTCCAGAACTCTTTATAGCAGTGAGAGATCTATCAGGTTCCTGACAAACCTAACAGACAACTTGGTCATCCAAAAGGTAGAGGAGGGAACCAGAGGGTCAGCTATACTGGACTTAATTCTTAGTAATAGGGATAAAACGATGGGGGGAGGTGTTCGACATTCAGGGAAGTTTAGCGGAGAGTGACTGTGTCATATTGGAATTCAACAAAATGCAGGCACAAGTATTGGTACCCTCCACAGGTACCAATACCATTGAACATGGTACTTTACTTGACTGCCTCTTGAGGGATGGGAGTTGGAGGCATTTTTAAGATGGATGGATAGATGATAGAACATTTCAATGTGAACTTCATGGCTCTGTTATATTTTGGCATATTTTTGAAGTAATATTTTAGAATGAATGATTGAAGTTTACTGGGGGCAGTTGTGCTGAACATTCATAATTTATTAAATTTATAATTTTATATTTCAGTTCAGAAACTTTTCTTTAGAAAATATAGCTATTTGTTCAGTGGGGAATTGGTGCTGTACAGTGTATATGTGTGTATGAGAGAGACATGGTGCTTTTAGCCTATATGCACCAAGATAAAAGTATGCTGGACTTACGTAATTGAGAAATAATATAAACCATTGTTTTCTAGGGACCAGTTACTCTCCACAAGAAAACTCTCATAACCACAGTGCTCTTCATAGCTCAAATTCACATTCTTCTAATCCTAGCAATAATCCAAGCAAAACATCTGATGCAGTAAGTACTAATACTGAATTGGCCAACCAAGTTTATTTTATTAAATGTTGCATACACTTTGCTTCCCTTTTCAAGAAATTCTAGATAATTGCAGTTAATAGAAATCAAGCAAACGAAACTGTACATACTATGTTCTAGGCAATTTCTGTTCTGGATAAGTTGAGTATTTCAGTCCAAAACATATTGTGTAAAGTTTTAAAATAGCAGATTGGATAGCGTATCTCCACTAGTTTAATTCTCTCAAGTGAAACTAAATTCTATATTTACTATTTGAAAGCTATTACATTTTGTTGTTTTCCAGTTTCTAAGTTAGTTTAGTTTTCTAGTTGTTTATCCGCTTTATATAGCTGCCCATCTGAACAAGGCCTTGGTGGCTCAGGCTGTTAATTGCCTGCACTTAAGTTCCAGCTGCCTACAACTGCTGGGCTCAATCCCACCAGGCTCAAGGTTGACTCAGCCTTCCATCCGCTTGGGGTAGGTAAATTGAGGACCCAAGATTGTTGGGGGCAATTAGTTGACCTTGTAAAATGCCACTTAGTAATAAGCAGGCATACAATGGAATGAAGGCTATTGCTGAGCACACTGGGCTGTATCCCAAAATTGTGCCACCCTGAGTCTTCGGAGAAGGCATATAAATGTAATTAAAAAAAAACAAGTTACAATCAAATACAAGTAGTCCTTGACTGACAGCCATTCATTTAGTGACAGTTTGAAGTTACAACAGCACTGAAATAAGTGATTAACACCTTGAATTGAAATCTCATGACTGGTGTAGGATTTTTCCAGGTAATAAGGTAATCTTACTCATAAAGTACTTACAGGTAATTCTTGACTTACAACCATTGTTCAGTGAGCAATCAAAGTTAAATGGCACTGAAAAAAGTGACTTACAGCCATTTTTCACACTTATGACCATTGCAGCATCCCCACGGTCACATGATCAAAATTTGGATGCTTGGCAACTGGCATGTATTTATGATGGTTGCAGTGTCCTGTGGTTATGTGATCACCTTTTGCAACAGTTCCTCAACCCAGTCTTACGCCATGCAGGTATTTAAAGGTGATGACCAGCACCTTGAATTGCACCCAGAACCACACTGGTAACAGAGTAGTGGTGTTACATGTGCCAAATAACTGGCACCACAGTATGCGAAACCACACACACCCCTTCTGGTCCATGGAAAAACCTCTCCATGGAACCAGTCCCTGGTGCCCAAAAGGTTGGCTGTTGGTCTACACAAGAGGTCACAAGGGCATGAGTGAGCAGTAGCCCCCAGCCCAGGAATGAGCACAGCTGGCATACAACCTGTGTGTAAAGGCCCTCCTAGCCACAGCTTCTACCGGTTCTTTGAGCAGGAGATGTGAGTCCAGGAGGACCCCCAGATTACACACCGGTTCTGTCTGAGGCAGTACCACTTCATTCAAGACGAACAATAAGGTTACTCCCACCAGAAGGCCCAAACACCCAAAGCCACTAAGCCTTGCTTGGGTTGCCTGTTAAAAATTATAGTATAAAATGCTTTGCACTTTATTGATTTTTCTGAAAGGAATATTTTTAAATGAAATGTGTTAATGTTCAAAACTGAGATATTTCTGAAATCCATCAGGTTGATTGCAATTTTTTTTTAAGTCTTATGATTCTGCAGATGACTGGTCTGAGCACATTAGTTCTTCTGGCAAAAAATATTACTATAACTGCCGAACAGAAGTTTCACAGTGGGAAAAACCGAAAGAATGGCTTGAAAGGTAAATAATTACCATAGATGTAAATTGTAGAATAGTAAACTTACCAAATTGTTCCATTTTATAATTTATTTATTTTTACACCAGAGAGCAGAGACAAAAAGAAGCAAGCAAAATGTCTGTCAACAGTTTTCCAAAAGATAGAGATTACAGAAGAGAGGTGATGCAAGCGACTGCTGCTAGTGGGTTTGCTACTGGAAGTATGTCTATTTTAATGCAATAATATTCCTGTGCATGTTCTTTTTCAAGTTTTTTTTTCAGTTGACCACATTTTATGAATAGGTTAAGCTTTAATGTCTCACACACCCCCAACATTGCATTATCTAATATGGACATTGAAATAGTTTTGGTGATTAATTTGATAACTATACATTACATATCAACAAAAGAAAATAAAGCTTTTTCTTTTTTTAAACAATTTTTATTAGTTTATAATATAGCACACAAAGAAAATACAAAAGTAAATAGTAGGGAAGAGAATAGTGGGGGAAAGCAGGGAGGAAAAAGGAAAAAAAGGGACTGACTTCAGACTCCCTTTGGTGCAGTAGAATAAGGCATTAACATCAAACCTCAACTTTAAAAGAAAATAAAGCTGTTTCTTGTGTTTAATACTAAATTTTCCTTTGTACTACTATGCTATGATAGTAATGACAATATAATAAGTAGTCCTTTTAACCATTCATTTAGCAACTGTTTGAAATCACAGCAATGCTGAAAAAATGGAGCTACAACCTGTACCTGAAGTTACAGCTGTTGTAGCACCCCTTTAGTCACATTATCAAAATTCAGGTACTTTGCAGCCCACCTGCATTAACAACCATAAGGGTACTTCAGCTTCTCCCCCCCCCCCCAAATCTGTCCTTTTGGTCACCCTGCACAGCAAGGCAGCAAGCAGCCCCAGAACCATGTGACTCTGCGCTGCTTCCTTTATCCCAGGAAGCCTCAGCAAACATTCCTTTGCCCAGCTTCCTTCTCTTCCCCATGTGGCCCACCCCAGCAAACAAGCCAGCAAGCATTCATTGACCCAACTGCCTTCTCTCCAAGTTCCCTGAACTTGCCTTTTGCACACAGGGATACTCTGCCTTTGCTGTTCCTTTTTGAATCCAGCTTCTCTGGCAAATATTTCCTACACATGGCTAAAGCTGCACTGTTTTCAGAAAGGTTTGTGAAGATAGCACAGCTTTAGCCACTTGGGAAATTGGGGGTGGGGAAGGCTTGCAAAGACAGCACAGCTTTCTGAAGTGGCTAAAACTGTGCTATCTTCACAACCCCCTCCCCTTTCCAAAGTGGCTAAAGCTGTGCTGTCTTTGCAAACTTTTGCGTTGGAGGCAGTCCCTTACCTTACTGAAGCTCAAGCCTAGGAGGGTGCAAGCCCAGAATGGCTTGGATTGGGGGTGGATATTCAACAACCTAATTCTCAGTTAATGACTAAAAGAAAGTAGGGATTGCCATCAGTCAGTGCAGTCACCTGACAACTGGCTTTACAACAGCACTGACTTAATGGTGGAAATTCCAGTCCCAATTGTGGTTGTAAGTTGAGGACTGCCTGTAGATTTTTAAAAGTCAAAATACGGAATTTCCAGTTTTCAGAAATATTCATAGATATGTAGTCTTCTGCTGAAACATTCAAAATTATTTGGTGGTTTTTTGTTTTTATAATGGAGATAATGCAACAGTTCATGTTGATTTAAGCAATGTTTATGTATTTTTTAAAAATAGCAGTATATACTAATAACTTGATGCTGGAATAGGAAAAAAATGCAGTAAATGCAGTATGTTAACAGAACTCTAACTTGGTATTTTCTGTCTCATTTCAACATTGTGAACAATAAACCAAAGTGGAAGACAAGCATTCCAGTGATGCTGCTAATCTGCTCCCACAGAATATTTTGTCTCAGACAAGCAGACACAATGACAGAGACTACAGATTGCCAAGAACAGAGACTCACAGTAGTTCTGCCCCAGGACAACATCCCATCAAAACAGTGGTTCACCCTTCTACTACTACAAGTTCTGTTCTTCCTAGTCCATTTTCTCTACAGTCAGATCATCAGCCAAAGAAATCATTTGATGCAAATGGGGCATCTTTATCAAAACTGCCTGTGCCCACTTCTTCCATCCTTTCACAGAAAACAGAGAGAAAAAATTTGTCAGGTGTGTATTTTTTTTAATTTTTACTGTTTATTTTGTGTTGAGTATGGGGACTGAAACATGTACCCTTAAAACAGGGGTGTCAAACTCGTGGGCCGGATGCGTCACGTGCTGTCCCCGCCCAGTTTAGCGAAGGGGAGAAAAGTCCTGATATGTCATGTGACACCGCTGTGACAACGTGAGTTTGACACCCCTGCCTTAAAACAATAGTCTGTTCTGTGAAGAAACCTGAAATTTTCTGTTAACTACAAACTCTCTGATTCTGTCTGGACATGCTAGTTGAAAGTGTAGTAAAACTCAGATGCCATATTGCTGAATTCATTAACTATGGATTTCACTATGGAGGTATTTGGTATGAGCAAAAGACTTTGGCTTTCCTCATTTCTTCAATCTATTAATGAGCATGTGATGTGATATGTATATCATGTGGTATGTTTCAGAGGATGTCTTCATTTTCAAGACACATCTTTTAAGTACAGTATATGGAGTTATGTGCAAGGATGGTTAAGAAAATACATGAGTGAGTTTCTGTCCCTGGATAATGATACTTTGAGTTTGTGATTATAAATTTTACTTTCTCTGTTGAATTACTGGCCAAATTATTACAGTTTTAGTGTTAGTAAAATAATGAAATAAGCTTAGGCTGCTCTTGCACATATTTCAGTTCCTGAAATTGTCTTCTTTTCATTCTCTGTGATTTCAACATTTCTGGAAACTATCTCCAGTTTTGTACTATAAACTTGTGGAAAAGTGCAATTGCTCAGTAATATATTCTTTGCATACAGTAAGTTCCAGATTCTTTTCCTACCATCTTTAGTTCTATAATTGAAATCTTGGGATGATACTGCAGTTGGGGAGGGCAGTCCAGAGCTAAATAGACTTAATAGTCTGACTTTGTAGAAGACAGTTTGTAGATTCCTATTTCCAAAGCTGAAACACTTTACTTCTGCTTTATGTTTTATATGTTCATAATTGAGAAATGTTCTTATATTTGTTTTATTTTGAAAACATGTTTTTAAATCTATTATATTTTCTAGTAAATGGAAGTTCCTCTATATTTTGATATTTGTAAATGTGTTGAATTTTCAGCCATTTCTAATAATTATAGTATTTTATATTATGTACTGCAGCTTGTTTTCTAGGAGAGAGACGATGAGAACAAGGAGTTTGGATTTGCTAGCTCTTGGATATATCAAAATATTGTTAATGATTGGCTTCATAGCTTGTCTTGTTCAGAAGCCATTGATCTTTTCTGTTTGTTGCAGGAAACTAGTTAACTGAAGCCTTCATTGCTAAATGAGTGGCTCCCATGTAGTGGAAATCACATGGCTAAATGCAGAGAGAGAGAGTTTGTTCATATGTCAGGTTTTTGTCTATGCTTTTCTGTAATTTTATAATACAAAAGTTTTGTAGTTAAATATGTGTACCAGTCAACTACTTGCTATTATTTTCCTATCTGTGGCTCCGAGAGTCCAGATAGATAGGGTTAAATCAGATCCTGCCCTGTTGGAATGAGTCTGCGTTAAAACTGAAGCTCCGCCCTGCGCTGTGGCCACGTGCCAATTTTCAACTCAGTCCAGCCAGGACAAGAGGTGAGTTGCTGAGGCTCCACTTGAATTGCAAGTGAAGGCTTTTTGCATAAGAAAAGAAGTTTTAAAGAGCAGCAGAGGCTTTTGGAGGACTCTGCAGCCAAGGAGTGAGGCTTTTAGCCTCCGGGCTTGGCTATCGCCTTCAGGGTGGCTGCCCCAACATGTGGAGCTACGAACACATGGAGCAGCTCCAGGCGATTGGCCCGATAAGGGCTATCAGCTGTTGTGCGCGGTAGCGCAGCAGCAGCAAGGAGGAACAGCGCTGTTTTTGCTTTAAGTTTCTATTTGATCGTGTTGGCTGCAAAGCGCAAAGCGTAGCAGCAAGCAGCAGTGGCTAAAAGGGGCAATCAGCCCAGAGGTGTCTTTGCAGCAGCGCAAAGCAGCCGCTTGATCAGACAAGTGCTGTGTGGCAGCGGTTGGCGCTGAAGAGTGGTGAGGACTGGATTGACCCCAGCTGAGAGCGCAGATCGACTATGTTGCCAGGGCTGTGATTCCATCTACAGAACTGAGGTGATCGCGTGGGCGCCAGTAGACCTGTACGCAAGTCCATTAGTACATTGTGGTGACCGGCAGGGTGTGGCTGCAGCCCAGCAATAGGCTTGTCTAGGCTTGCTTTGCAGGTTCAGAGGTAAGAGGACCTTTTTTATTCTGGATGGGGCCTTACTGGCAAGGGCAAGCAGTAAATGTGTTATTTAACTCCTCATCTCCTTCCCCACCAGGATCCATCCTCTCCCTCTGGCTGTATTTGTTAATCCCAATCTCCCAGTAGGAATGGCAGATAAAGATCAGGAAGGTGGTCATAGTCCCTCTACTTCTAGAGGTAAATCTAGGGGCAGGTAGAAGAGAAAGGCCCCTGAACCCAGGAAACCTTCCAGGGCAGAGGAGCAGGATGCCTTGAGAAGGCAGAAGGCTCTAGAAAAGCAGGTGGAGAAAAGTCAGCATGCTGCTGATGGGAGGAGCCAGAGATCACCAGACCCAGAGGAGTCTAGATTCTTCTGCTCTGCCTCCAGTTTTACAAATGGAGCCTGGGCCTTCTACCTCCCCTAGTGGACCTTGCTTACAAGCCTGGTCACCTGATAACTCATCTGCTATTGCTGATCCACACCCAATAGAGGGAGTTTCAGATTACAAAGGAGATCCCCAAGCAGTTTGCCAGGATGAAACTAGGTCACCTCCTCCAAAGAGAGCCAGACCAGGGGTGGCAGCAACTTATATGCCCACAGCTGCTGGCTTGCGCTGTTCTGAAGAGGCTGAAGCAGCATTACCTGCGCACATGGAGGCAATTATCTCTAGAGCCATAAGGCAAGGTATTGTGGAAGGCCTCCAAGCTATGAGGAGGCCTGAATCGGTGATGTCAGAACATTCAGACCTAGAACAGTCCATTCATGAGAGAAGCAGAGAATCCTTAAGGGACAGGGCTTCCCCTGACCCCTCCATACATAGCATTGCACATAAAACACCAGAGGAAGATGAGGGAATCTGATTTCTCGGCTGACGAAGAAATGGCTCCAGAGAGACCTTCCTTCACTGGTCTCTTTGATTCTCAAAAGTTCAGGGCCTTATTGTTTAAGGCCAGGAAGACGGCCCAGTTGGGACCAGAAGCAGATGTCAGGGAAGTGGAAGGGAACATTGCTGCTCCTCCAGACCAATATTTTGATGAACCAACAGTTCGGCCTGAAATGGTTCCAGTGCCTAGATTATTATTATTTTTTTTTTGAAAAAAGTTTTTATTTTTTATGCAAACAGAGACATGACATAAAACATAAAACTATCTTTCAGTTACATACAGGGTGTCGGTTGGTACAAATCTCTTGTGCGTAATCTCTATAGTCTTTCCCTTCTAATTTAAATTAATCCTCATATTGTCAATCAACTATATTTGTATTATTATCATTAATCACTTACAAGACTGTTACTAATATTCCATCGTTTTGTGCGAGCTAATCACCATTTTAGTTTAACCTACTTTGTAACATAACATTTCATCATCATTAATCAATTCAATAATAATATATCCATACATTATCTTATCTCTACAATTCTATAATACTTTTATTAGTATTATAAAATATTTCATTTCCCTGTTTTTTTATCTAGCCATTAATAAAATAGATCCCATGTCTTATAAAATTGTTTATCTTCTTGCGCTCTAATTTCAAATGTTAATTTACTCATTTCTGCACACTCCATTATTTTCTTAATAACTTCATCTTCCATTGGAATTTCCTCATTTTCCAGTTTTTAGCAATATAATTTATAGCTGTTAATACATTTACAATCAAATATATCAATTCTTTACTGTATATTTCAGGTATAATGCCCAATAAAAATATTTCTGGTTTTACATCTATGTGTTTTTTTGTCATTTTTGCCAACCATGTGTGGATTTTAGTCCAATATCTTTTAGCCTCAGCACACGTCCACCACATATGGTAATATGATCCAGGTATCTGATGACACATTCCAACATTTCTCCGACTTGTTCTTGAACATTCTTGCTATTCTTGCCGGGGGTAAATGCCACCTGTAAAACATCTTATACAAATTCTCTTTATATGCAGTTGACATTGTCATTTTATAATTTCGAGACCACAATTTTTGCCATTTCTCTAAATCTATCCCATATCCAAAATTCTTCCCCCAAGCAATCATTGTTTCTTTAACTTGTTCTTCTTCTAGTTTAACCTCTAGTAAATATCCATATAATTTTTTAATCACCTTTTCATCAGTACCTGTCAAGATTTTATCTAATTCAGTTAATTTATCATAAAAACCTTCTGTTTTGGAGTCTTTATCATATCTAGAATGTACTTGCACATATGAAAACCAATTCTTCCTTATATCTTGTTCCTCTAGTTCTTGCATAGATTTAAGTTCACCCTTTTCATTCAATATTTCGCCATATCTAACTATTTGTTCCATTTTATAGATTACTGGATATGTGAATGCTTCAATAGTTGATAACCAGACTGGTATTTTCAAATACTGTTGTCTTTTAATTTTCTCCCATATTAATAATAGAGCCTCTCATATAAAACACCTCCTAAAGTATCCATGCGTTTTCGTTCCCTTGTACCATAAGAAAGCATGGCATCCCATCAACAGATCATGTCCTTCTAACATCAATAATCTAGTATTCCTTAATGTTATCCATTCCTTGACCCACATCAATGTTGTCACTTGATAGTATAACTCCCAATTGGGCAAGCCAAACCCTCCTCTTATTCTAGCATCTTGTAGTAGTTTTAGTTTAATTCTCGCCTTCTTTCCCTGCCAAATGTATTTCAGTACTATTTTATTTAAATCTTCAAAATAGTCTTTCCCTAATTTAATTGGAATTGTCTGGAACAAATATAAAATCCTTGGTAATATATTCATCTTAATTGTGGATATTCTCCCTATTAAAGATAACTGCAATTTTTCCCATTTTGCCAAATCTGTCACAATCTGTTGTTTGAGTTTATAGTAGTTGTCTTCTTTAAGTGTGCCACATCTAGCTGTCAAATATATTCCTAGATACTTAACTTTATTTGTGACCTGGTCTTCAAAACCTCCACCAATTCTTTCTTTCATTTTTCAGCTATGTTCTTTGTCAAAATCTTTGTTTTATCTTTATTTATTTTCAAACCTGCTACATATCCATATTCCTCAATCTTTTCTATCAATTTAAGCGCTGTTTCAAATGGATCCTCTAAAATAAAAGCCAGGTCATCTGTGAATGCTTGTAATTTATATTCTTCCCTCTTAATTTTCATTCATTTTATATCCTTCTCTAATATTTCTATTAAGTACTTCCAGTGTCAACACAAACAACAGAGGTGACAGCAAGCAACCTTGTCTAGTTCCTTTCTTAATATCAATATTGTCTGTTAGCTTTCCATTTATCATTACCTTTGCTGATTGTTTATAGTATATAGCTTCTATGGCTTGAATGAACTTCTTACCAAAGCCCATCTGCTCCAATTGTAATACCATAAACCACCAATTCACATTGTCAAAGGCTTTTTGTGCGTCTAAAAATATCAAAGCCATTTGCTTTTCCGGATGTGCCTCATACTATTCTCTTGGGCAGAAATCCATTTTGATCAGTGTATAAAATTGTTCAAATATCTTTTAAGTCTTTCTGCTATTATGGAAGCAAAGATTTTGTAGTCTGAGTTTAACAGGGAAATAGGTCTATAATTCTTAATTTGTTGTGGGTTGGTGTCCTCCTTTGGTACAAGAGTGATATAAGCCTCTGTCCATGAATTGTGTATTTTCTTCTTTAACATAACATCATTCATCACTTCAAGTAGTGGGAGACTTAAAGATTCCTGTAATGTCTTATAAAATTTGGCTGGTAAACCATCTGGTCCTGGTGCCTTTCCATTATTTTGTTTTTTTTATGCCTCAGTTCCATCATCGTTATGTTCCCTTCTAACATCATTTCAATGTCCTTAGATATCTGGGGTAAATTCGCTTTTTGCAGGTATTGTTTAATTTTTTCCTCATCCACATTCTCTTCTTCATATAGTTTGCCATAGTAGTCCTGTATAATTTTTTTCTTCTCTTTATTTCCATAGCAGATTTTCCTTTGATCATCTATCAGTTACATTATCTTTCTCGAATCTCTCTCCTTTTTCAACTTATATGCTAGCCATCTACCTGGTTTATTTGCATCTTCAAAGTAATTCTGTTTAGCACTTCTAATTGTTTGTGCTAAATCTTCTTTTTCCATTAAACCCTTTTTACGTTTAGCTGTATCCATTTGAATTTTAATATCCTTTTTTTGTGGATATTTCTGTAATTCCTTCTCAAGTCTCTTATAGTCCTCTACTGTTTGCAACATTTGTCTTTTCTTTATATTTCTTTTTCTTGTATAGTCTATTATCAATCCTCTAGCATAAGCTTTCATTGTATCCCAAAGATTTTGTACTGAGGTGTCCTCTGTTCTAGTTTCTTTAAAGAAAAACGCCATTTCTTTCTCCATTTTCTGTATAAAGTTTTTTTCTTTTAATATTGTATTGTTTAAAGTCCATCTAGATCTTTTCCTTTGTCCTTTCCATTTCATTGTAATTGGATTGTGGTCTGCCCAAGTATTTGCTTCAGTATCAATTTCATGCATATTGGAGATTAATTCCGTTGACATCCATATCATATCTATTCTTGACCAAGATGAGTGTCTATTTGAATAAAAAGTGTATTGTCTGTTTTTTGCATTTCTTTCTCTCCAGGCATCTTTTAAATTTAATTCCTCTGTCATTTTAAAAAAGGATTTCGGGAGAATCTTTCTACTTTGCTTGGTTATTTTCTGTGATTTATAATCTAATTTAGCATCTACTATTCCATTGAAATCTCCCATCATAGTGCCTAGATTTTTTTTGAATGTTATCAAGAAACAGCTGGAATCCCCGGGAACATCTGCCATATTATCGGCCAGCAAATGCCGCTACTTTAATATGGTGCCTGAACTTAGCAGCTCATTACAGGTGCCATCAGTTGACGGTCCGGTTGCAGCCTTGATTTCTTCCTCATCAAACCCCGCTGATCCAGAGGAGGCATTGAAGGCAGAGGACAAGAGGATAGAACAATCCCTCCAACATACCCACCTGGCGGCTGCCTGGGCAGTCAAGGCTGCTTTGGCTGCCTCATTATTTATGAGGTCTTCCTTACGTTGGCTGCACCAACTGCAAGACAGGGTCCCCGCCACAGATGTCCGAGTGCACCAAGACATCCATAAACTTGTGGCAGTGGCTGAATTTACTGTGGATGCCACTTCTGTAGCAGCCCACAGAATGGTCTGGCTTAAAAACTGGCAGGCCGATGGGTAGCGGAAGTGGAAGGTGGCATCTGCCCCCATCAAGGGGAATAATTTGTTTGGGGAGGTCTTAGAGCCCCATCTGGTGGAGACCAGAGATAAAAAGAAATACCTTCCTTCTCTGGCAAGGTGGTCCAGTTACAGAGCAGTACCATACACCTGCAGGTCATCTTTCAGAGCTGAGGGCACCAGGCTCAGGGCCTCAGAGGCAGTCCTTCAACCACCAGGAACTCCCCCAGGAAAGAGCAGCCAGAGGTAGGCCCCAATTTTCAGGCAAGCAACCCTTTCGTGGGGGAGGAAGTTGCTTCCGGCGTTCCCGCTAAATGCAGCAGTAGTTCTCCCATTGGGGTACTATCCAATTATGGCCCAGTGAGGCTACTACATCTGATGCTTGGGTCTTAAAGACCATCAGACATGGCCTTTTCCTAGAATTTGGGGTACAACCCCCCCCCCCCCGATTTTATGTGCCTTGCCCCATTTCCAAGGAGGCTTCCCGTAGGAAACTAATGGAACAGGCCATCCAACACCTACTGGATATTAGAGCCATCCAGTCAGTTCCAGTTAATCAACAAGGTAAGGGATTCTACTCCTGGCTGTTTGTTGTTCCCAAGGCTCTGGGGGTGGAGGAGCCATTTGGATTTAAAAGGCTCAATAAATTTTTGTTGTACAAGCATTTCCGGATGCATTCGCTGCAGTCTATTTTGCAGAGCGTCAGGGAAGGTGACTTCCTCACCTCAATTGATTTAACAGAGGCTTATCTACACATCAGAATTTGTCAGACACACAGGGAATATTTACGCTTCAGCTACGAGAAGAATCACTTCCAATATAGGGCTATGCCTTTTAGTTTATCCTCTGCACCCAGGGTGTTTACTAAGGTCTTGGCTGCCTTGGCAGCTCGCTTGAGAACCATCCCAGTAAGGGTGCAGTGTTACCTGGATGACATTTTAATCCAATCATCCTCACATGACTCGGCCTTAGGATCTCCAAGCGACAGTCTCCCTGTTACAAGACCATAGCTTTTCTATTAACATCAAGAAAAGTCATTTCTAACCATCTACATCTTTATTGCATCTTGGAGCTAAGATTGACACAGTGTCTTGTAAGGTCAGGAACACAAAGACAGTTTACAAAGCATGGTGAGGGAAGTCGTGAGAGCGGATAAGTCCCCCTTGGCACTTCTGTCACAACTCTTAAGTAACATGATTTCTTGCATCTCCATTGTGCCTTGGGCTAGACTACACTCCAGAAAGCTTCAGTGGTTTCTGTTGCCCCACCAAAAGGTGGGTAGAAGTCACTCATCTCTCAAGGTCTCAGTCCCCGGGTCTGTCAAGCAGTCCTTGTCATGGTGGTTTTCTCAGGCTTTGAATGCAGGTCGATTATTCAGAGAGCTGTCCTGAACAGTAATCACTACCGATGCCAGTCTCTCTGGCTGGGGGGTGCATTTACAGTCACAGTTGGTCCAAGGCCACTGGTCTGTTTTGGAGAGGGGAAAGAACATTAATTGGTTAGAATTGGGAGTGGTTCGATGGCCTCTCAAGAAATTTAGAAACATCATATAACACACACGTCCTAATTTTAACAGATAATGTAGCCACCAAGGCTCACATCAACAGGCAGCGTGGCACCAGATCTAGGGCTAGATGTTAGAGGCTGAATATTTGGGCCTTTGGGCAGAGAGGAATCTCCTGCCAATCAGGGCAGAACACATCTCTGGGGTGGAAAATGTGCAAGCGGACTGGCTTAGCAGGGCCAAGATTGATCCCTCAGAGTGGAGTATTCCCCCTCTTTTCTTTCAGGAGCTGTCACAACAGTTCAGACTATCAGTTCGCATCTCCAACCGATACCAAACTACCCAGGTTTTTCACCTGGTTCGCGACCCAGGGGGCAGAAGGGACCATTGCCCTCAGGAGCAGGTGGCCTCAGGGTCTCCTGCATGCCTTCCCTCGTCTTCTACTGCTCCCAGCGGTAGTCAGAAAGATACTGAAGGAGGAGGAGAAGGTCATACTTCTGGCTCCTTACTGGCCCAGATGCCCCTGGTTTGCAGATCTGGTAAATCTCTCAACCACCCAACCATGGAGAATCCCTCCTCACAAGGTGTCCCTACAACAAGGAGAAATATCCCACCCAGAGCCTCAGTGACCACTTGGAGGTTGAGCGGAGCACTCTGAGGAGACAAAATATATCGGATCGGACCATCCGTACCATTCTAGCGGCTAGGAGGCTTTCAACCAACCGCATCTATCAAGCCACATGGAAGGTCTTCTGCCAGTGGTGCATCAAGAATAGGATTTCCCCCACTTCGGCTTTAGTAGCCAACATTCTGAATTTTTTACAAGAGGGTCTTGACAAAGGGCTCTCGGCAAACACTCTACTCAGAGAGGTGGCCGCTCTTTCTTCAGTATTGTACATACACAGGAAGGGGTCCTTGTCTCAGAACCAAACCATCCAGAGGTTTTTAAAAGGGGCCACCAACCTTAGACCTGCTATGGTTCACAGATTCTCCACTTGGGATCTTCCTAAGGTGTTAAGGGCCTTAATGGCTGAACCTTTTGAACAGCTCAGGTCCATTAGTTTACACTTCCTATCTCTCAAGGTAGCATTTATAGTAGCCATCACTTTGGCTAGAAGGATCTCAGAGATGGTGGCCCTTTCAGTTAGGGAAGATGTCAGCATTCCAGCAAACTTCCATTCCAATCAGTAACTCCAAGACGTCATATCAAAAGTACCTTTATTAGAATAGCACCTGGCACAACTGTGGAATCTCGAAATTAAAAGTTTCCTGGACTTCCCACAATGTCCCAAACTACAAACCATCCCCTTTTCCCTCATCATCACATCACATGAACCAATCCCAAAGTAAGTTCCTTTTTGTTTCTGAGCCACACTCTATGACCTTGAACTAACAAAATAATTCTATATTGTCTACTAAGAGCTACTCAATTAAAATCACCCCCTCCCACTTTCTCAAGCTATGTGGCAGCGTTGAATAAGGTTTCCAAAGCTGACAGAAGATTTGTGTGTCTTCCATCCAGATAGAGTGGTTTTGCGGTTAGAGACCCATCTTTCAACCTTTAGATTAATTCTAGGTTCCACAGGGCTCAAGAGCTTATTCTCCCATATTTCTGCCCCAATCTTACCCATAATTTGGAACGGGCATGGCACACCCTGGATGTCCATAGAGCCTTAAAGATATACATCTGGAGGACACGTTCTATCCGAAAGTCGGAGGCACTTTTTGTGTCCTTCCAGCCAGGCACAATGGGGTTGAAAGTGTCTCCATCGACAGTGGGAAGATGGATTAGGACTTGCATTGCTAAGGCTTATCAGAGCAGGTCTCTGCCGGTGCCTCGAAGGGTGACGGTTCACTCTACTAGAAGTGCGGCAACAACTGCAGCATGGGCTGCTCAAGCACCCATTGAAGAGATTTGTAGAGCGGCTACATGGTCTTCACCGTCACCCTTCATTTGGCATTACCGCTTGGATGCCTTTGCATCGGCTGATGCAGCCTTTGGCAGGAGTGTTCTACAATGTGAGTAGGATCAGACTCAAGCCCTCCCAGGGACCGTCCAGCTTTGGTATGTCCCAATCTCTCTGGACTCTCAGAGCCACAGAGAGGAAAATGAACATTGGCTTACCTGAATATTCATTTTCTTCTGTGGCGTAGAGAGTCCAGCCCCACCCTGGTTTGTCTGGTCTGGGTGTGGGTTGTGGGGAGGAATAATGCATGTTGTTTTTTATCTTGCAACTCCGGAATCTCGTCCAGTCTGCCAAGTGCTTCGTCGAAAGCTGGGGCATGGCCACGGTGCAGGGCAGAGCTTCAGTTTTAACGCAGACTCATTCGAACAGGACAGGATCTGATTTAACCCTATCTATCTGGACTCTCTACGCCACAGAAGAAAACGAACATTCAGGTAAGTCAATGTTCATTCTTTGAAGCCCAATACCAGGTGGATAGTTTTGTGCTCAAGACTGGATATATTAATTTTATTTTATTTTATTTTATTTTTAATTAAATTTTTGTGGCAGCCATCTCCCCTATAAGGTGACTCTGGGCAGGGACTTAAGGTGCTCTGACCAACCCCCCACCCGCACCCCATAATTAGCTTCTGAGATTTATGAACCATATTTCAATTGATGCAGCTTAAAATTGCATTTCCTGTTTAAGGAGCCACATAGATGATATTTTAAAATCCTTCTCAGAAGTAATATTCTCAAGCCAGAGAGCTCCCATTCTATACCTATGTATTTGTTTTCTGTTTCCTAAGCATATAATGGTTCCTGCATTTCTGTTAAATTTTAATTCTATTGTTTTGGCATAATTCTGTTGCTTCACTAACCTATTGAGATAGCTTTCAATTTTATTTCTGTTGTCTTACTGTACTCAGTTATTTCAGTCTCACTACTTCACTCCATTTTTATGATGCCAACGGATTTGATAAGTGTTTCTTTGACTTAGCCATTAATAATATGTAAAAATGTACAGGGCCCATTAATGGAGTTTTGTGAAAGCCCTGCTGGATCTCCCACTCTATTTTGATGAGAAACCATTGGTGGCACATTCTTGTATATTCTCTTACTACATCAACCACCTCACATGTAATTGAATAACTCTAGATGAAGTGTGAACAGCCTCTGGTGATAGTACTTTTATTTATTCTGTGCTTATAACTGACCATAGTATAAATATTACATAAAACAGTTGATACAACATCACATTACAATCAGTTATAGTCTTATAAAATAAAGAGCCTCTGTAGTAAGAGGTTCATGCGCTATAATGATATTAACCTCTATATATTCAAAGTAACAGGTAAGATTTTATTTTAAAGCGGGTTCACAGTGCTTTTGAAAATCTTTTTGGTGATTTGATTCCAAGTTATGTATCTCTTCCAAAGAGAGTTTAATTGCGATGTAGTGGTTCTAATACCCAGTAAAACCAAATAACTCTGGCTTGATTATCAGGTTACACACAGAAATACATCAGACACCAGCAAGTCCTTCAAACACAGGTAGTCCTTGACTTACAACAGTTTGTTTTTTCACACTTACCATTGCAGACTCCCCATGGTCATGTGATCAAAATACAGATGCTCAGCAACTGACTCATATTTATGAAGTTTGCAGTGTTCCTGGGGTCATGTAATCACCTTTCACAACCGTCTTGACAAGCAAAGTCAATGGGGAAGCCAGTTTCACTTAACTGTGTTACTCATTTAACAAGTGCAGTGACTCACTTAACAACTATGGCAAGAAAGGTTATAAAATGGGGCAAAACTCACTTAACAAACTACCTGTACTGACTATGCCCATGGGCAAAGCATGCTGTGTTAACACCATAAATTTATAATAGTATCTTTTTCTAAGTAGTGGAATAGCTGGTGATAAAGTGATAAGACAAAATTGCAAAATTTTGAAAAGCATGTATAGCAATATGGATCCACATAAGAAGACAGAGTGAGTTCTTGAGTAATCCAAACAGCAGTAATCAAGTATGATGCAAATAAGATATGAACCAAGGGCATGGCCTTCTCAGTTGTGAGAAACCAACTGAATCTCTATATGTTACTTAAATGGACGTAGCAGATTTTAACAATTTTTAATCAAAGGTTTTAAAGGCAATTTAACTGTTTTAGACTCCTAGGTTCTTCATACCTGGGGAAACTTGTAGCTGGCAGCCTTGAACTCAGTGAGAAACTTGAAAAGGAGGGATGATCAGAGTAGAACACAGTATCTGCTTTATCTATGTTAAGTTTAAAACAGTGGAATCACATATAATCTGAAATTGTGCCTACGCAGTTAGAATTTCCCCTCATATCAAATATAATAGGGACAGATGAATACTTCTGAAACCTGTCAGCATATGCATAGTAGTTGAATTTATAATATAAAATCTGAATAGAGGAAAAGCATATAAAGAAAATAAAAAGGAACCCCACTGAGCCTGGAGGAATTTCTATTGACTGGGAAAGCTGTAGAAATTAAACTCTTCTACAAAACAGAGAAAGTCCTGTAAAACATGTTTGAAACCAAGTGAAATGTACCTATAGGGCAGTGGTGGCTAACCTTTTTGGGCTCCTGTGCCAAAAATTGTGCGTGTGATTGCATGCTCGTGCTTGCATGCTAGCACCCAGAAGGCAATGCACCCCCCCCACACCCCCTACACATGCGCGCGCAATCCTACCCAACCCCCCGCTGCCCCCTTACCTGCACTGTGCCTCACAGCTGATTTTTGGTCGGTTTGAGGCCTTTTTCAGGCTTGAGGCTCAGGCTTTACAAGCTTTGTAGGTCGAATTGGCCTGTCACTCCGGCATTTTCGAAAAACAGGAAGTGACAAAATGGGGCTAGATTTCGGCCTACAAAGCTTGTAGAAACCTGAAGAAGCCTTCCTCAAGCATTTGGGAGGCCGAAAAAGGCCTCAAACTGGCCAAAAATCAGCTGTGAGGCACGCACATGCGCAGTGAAGTTTGCATGCAACTCGCATGCCGGCACAAATGGCTCTGCGTGCCAGCTGTGGCACGCGTGCCATAGGTTCACCATCACGGCTATAGGGCCAAAGGAACTTAGTTGTAATACATAGTAAGATTTGGTGATCAAAGGTGCAGCTCTAACAGCACTGATGCCAATGATAGATTTTGCTTTGGCCATTAACAAGTTAGTATAGACTGTCCCACATGAAAGTGTGATTGAAATAGGTCAATAAAGTTATGGTAGAAAGTGAAGCAAGTACTAGAAGAAACAGAAGGATCAAGTGAAGGCAATTTTTAATCAGGGACAGATTTACTGCAAATGTTTCCAACACTTAGGAAAAAGACCAGTGAGCATTGCCTGCTGCAATGAGTTAATGTAAACAAAAGACGTGCTGAAAGGATTCCTCCTTATTGTGAATTTCCTATAATCTTATTCCAATATCTGAATTTGAGTATAGGTCCACAATGGCGAACCTATGGCATGTGTGCCACAGGTGGCTTGTGGAGCCATTTGTGCTAGCATGCGAGTCCCAGGCAAACTTGCCTCACTGTCGCGCATCGCCTCGAAGCTGATTTTCCCATTTGAGGCCTTTTTCGGCCTCCCAGAGGCTTGAGGGAAGCCTCTGCAGCCTTTGAAGGCCAAAAAATGGGCCCGTTTAGTCACTTCCTGTATTTCCGGAAATACCAGAAGTGACAAAAGAGGCCTGTTTTTCGGCCTCCAAAGGCTGCAGAGGCTTCCCTCGAGCCTCTGGGAGGCCGAAAAAGGCCTCAAATGGGCTGAAAATCAACTAAGAGGTGCGCACAGTGCAGGTAAGGGGGCGGATCGCGCATACATGCACAGGGGGCAGGGTGGCTGCATGCATTGCCTTCTGGGTGCTGGCATGTGAGCGCAAGCGCACGCACAATTTTCGGCACAGGAGCCCAAAAAGGTTAGCCACCACTGGTATAGGTAGTCCTTGATTTATAACAGTTCATTTAGTGACAGTTCAAAGTTACAACAGTGCTGAAAAAAGTGACTTACAACCATTTTTTACACTTATGATCATTGTAGCATCTCCATAGTCATGTGATTAAAACTCAGACACTTAGCAACTGACTCACATTTATGACAGTTGCAATTTTCTGGGGTCATGTGATCACCTTTACAACCTTCTGACAAGCAAAGTCAATGGGGAAACCAGATTCACTTAATCATGATAATAACTTAACTGCAGTGATTCACTTAACTGTGGCAAGAAAGGTAGTAAAATGGGGTAAAACTCAATTGGTTTGCTTAAGAATACAAATGTTGGACTCAGTTGTGGTAGCAAGTCAAGAACTAACTGTATGATTATATAACTACGGACAAACTTATTTGCTGTTGGAACCAGCTGATTGAGTTTTATAGGAGTAGCTGAATTATAAATTCTTGTCAATACTTCAGATGATTTTGGTATAGACGTATTAGAACTTTTACAGAGAAGTGTCAATAATTGCAAATGACATAAATGATAATGTCATCATTTTACAAACTGGCCTGAGAAATCATGGGAGAACTTTTGAGAAGTCATGGGAGGGTTGGGTGTACCTTGAGTAAATTTGACAATATAGAGGTCAGATTCCGTATAAATTCAAATAATAAATATTAAGGATTTGCAATTTCCTAAAAGCACCAGTGGAACATCAAGGTCTGCATGTTGACAAGAGGTAAATTTCAGCAGATGATTATTAGTATTAAGTGGCAGTAAATAGCTAAGCAACTTAAGGACAGTTCAGTTCTGCAGTCAGAAATTCAAATTAATAGCATCTATTAGGTAGCTAGAGAGGATGAACATCTGCAGAATTGGTTTAATGTCAGAGTCAGGCCTCTGCTTCTATCCGTAATAGTTTATAATCTATCAACAAATGTTTTTGTACTTGCAGTATCATCTGTACTTAACCAGGTTTCTCTAAGGGCAACCAAACAGTTCAATTAAGAAACAGTCTTTCTAACAATAGAATCTTCCATGATAGTTTAATTCACTTTCTCATATATATCATTACAAGTAGGAATTAAATAACAATGAATATAAAATGAAATTCTGGAATACTTTATCATCTGACACTGTAATTTTTCTTTTTTACTTTTTGTCCTAACTCAAAAGTGATGAGCTATAGTGGATATAAAAAGTCTACACACCCCTGTTAAAATGCCAGGTTTTTGAGATGTAAAAAAATCAGACCAAGATAAAACACTTCAGAATTTTTTCCACCTTTAATATAATATATAAGCTGTACAGTTCAAATTAAAAACAAACAAATCTTTTAGGGGAAAAATAACAATAAAAATGTAAAATAAAATAGTTGTATAACCAGGGGTGGGATTCAAAAATCCCAACAACTGGTTTTCTGCCCAGTCGCTGGCCATGGTGGGTTTCCCTCGGGCCTCTGGGAGAGCAAAAACGGCCTCCCCTGGGCTCCGGAGGCCCTCTGGAAGCCGGAAACAGGCCTGTTTCAGGAACTTCCGGGAGGGCCGTTTTTCGCCCTCCCAGAGCCTCCATGCGGACCCTGCACTTACCTGCATCCAAAACTCCTGGGTGGGGTGGGCAGGGCCAGCCGGTCGGTTGAACTACTGGTTCAGCGAACCAGATGTAAATTTAACATCCGGTTTGCCTGAACGGGCTGAATCCCACCCCTGTGTATAACTGTATACACCCTCATAAGTAGGGAGATGACTGCTCAATTAACCAATCACATGCAAACTGTGTTAAATAGTCAATACACTGCCATCAATTAAAATGACTGATCAAGCCCATATAAAGTTCAGCTGCACTAATAGGATTTTTCTGACATTTACTCAGTTGCCTCTTACAGCAAAAGCCATGGACTGCAAAGAGCTTACAAAGCATCAAAGGGGTCTCATTGTTGGAAGGTATCAGTCAGGAGAAGGGTACAAAGAAATTTCCAAGGCATTGGATATACCATGGAACACAACAACATCAACAAGTGGAGAAAATATGGCACTACAGTAACATTACCAAGAACGGGATGTCTCTGCAAAATTGATGAAAAAGCAAGAAAAAAATTGGTCTTAGAGGCTGCCAAGAGGCTTATAGCAACATTAAAGGAGCTGCAGGAATTTCTGGAAGTATTGGTTGTGTACTACATGTGACAACAATCTCCTGTATTCCTCAAAGGTCTGGACTTGTGGGGTAGGATGGCAAGACAGAACAGAAGCCTTTTTTTTTTGCAAAGAAAAACATCCAAGCCTGGCTACATTTTGCAAAAACCTACATCAAGTGTGGCAAAAACATGTGGGGAAACATGTTATGGTCTGATGAGACCAAGGTTGAATTCCCAAAAGTATGAAAAGCTGTCAGTTGTCATAATTGTGATGATTATGGCTTACAGCTCATGAAAACCCCAAATCCACAATCTCAGAAAATTAGACTATTGTGAAAAGGTGCAATATTCTAGGCTCAAAGTGTCCCACTCTAATCAGCTAATTAAGCCATAACACCTGCAAAGGGTTCCTGAGCTTTTAAATGGTCTCTCAGTCTGGTTCAGTTGGAGTCACAATCATGGGAAAGACTGCTGACCTGACAGTTGTGCAGAAAACCATCATTGACACCCTCCATAAGGAGGGAAAGCCTCAAAAGGTAATTGCAAAAGAAGTTGGATGTTCCCAAAGTGCTGTATCAAAGCACGTTAATAGAAAGTTATGTGGAAGGGAAAAGTGTGGAAGAAAAAGGTGCACAAGCAGCAGGGATGACCACAGCCTGGAGAGGATTGTCAGGAAAAGGCCATTCCAAAGTGTTGGGGACTTTCACAAGGAGTGGACTGAGGCTGGAGTCAGTGCATCAAGAGCCACCACACACAGACGGATCCTGGACATGGGCTTCAAATGTTGTCAGAAGCGTCTTACCTGGGCTAAAGAAAAACAGACTTGGTCTGTTGCTCAGTGGTCCAAAGTCCTCTTTTCTGATGAGAGCAACTTTTGCATCTCATTTGGAAATGAAGGACCCAGAGTATGGTGGAAGAATGGAGAGGCACACACTGCAAGATGCTTGAAGTCCAGTGTGAAGTTTGCACAGTCTGTGTTGATGTGGGGAGCCATGTCATCTGCTGGTGTTAGTCCACTGTGCTTCATTAAGTCCAGGGTCAACGCAGCCGTCTACCAAGAGATTTTGGAGCACTTCATGCTTCCTTCCGCAGACGAGCTTTATGGGGATGCTGACTTCATTTTCCAGCAGGACTTGGCACCCGCCCACACTGCCAAAAGCACCAAAATCTGGTTCAATGACCGTGGGATTACTGTGCTTGATTGGCCAGCAAACTCTCCTGACCTGAACCCCAGAGAGAATCTATGGGGCATTGCCAAGAGAAAGATGAGAGACATGAGACTGAACAATGCAGAAGAGCTGAAGGCCGCTATTGAAGCATCCTGGTCTTCCATAACACCTCAGCACTGCCACAGGCTGATAGCTTCCATGCCACACCACATTGAGGCAGTAATTACTGCAAAAGGGGCCCAAACCAAGTACTGAGTACATATGCATGCTTATACTTTTCAGAGGTCCGATACTGTTCTATGTACAATCCTTGTTTTATTGATTGCATGTAGTATTCTAATTTTCTGAGATTGTGGATTTGGGGTTTTCATGAGCTGTAAGCCATAATCATCACAATTATGCCAAATCACAGCTTGAACTATCTTGCTTTGCATGTAATGAGTCTATCTCATATATTAGTTTCACCTTTTAAGTTGCATTACTGAAATAAATGAACTTCTGCATGATATTTTAATTTTTCGAATGTCACCTGTACTCTTGGTCTTGGTATTCTTGCTTTGTAAATCTAGTAGTACTCCATTATCTGCTTAATTTTTCATCCCTTAATATTTGTATTTCCTCTTTTTATTGTTTCTATTTTATTTTCAAAAATTTCTACCTTGACTTTCATTCATTCCACCTCTCCATTTAATCCTGCAGATTCTTTAAATTTACTCTTCATGTCTTATCTCTTCTAAATGGTGCATTCACACAGGCAGTTATTGGTGCTATTATTGTAGTTGTAACATTCTTTCCCAATTCCTCAAAGATCCTTTGGAATACCTCAAGTATAATACTTTTTCTGTCACTGTAAATTGTTAGCCCCAGTTTGTTCAAATAGAGCTGTTTACCATGGAGATGTATATTAACTTTTTACTTGCTTTGAAAATATTTTAAAATCAGTAAATCAAAATTCAACTGTCCCTATCAGCCCATTTTAAACTTTTTAAATTTAAACTCTTGCAAGCTTTTTGCTTTGATTTAGTTTTCAATCCTTTAAATTGCTCCTTTGCTCTTATCTTTAATCTGGGATGAAGGATCACTCACTAGGTAGTTTCATTGCTCTGCTGCGTTGAAGATCTCTCTTTAACTTTGAAATAAATATTTGTCCAAAGCCAAATATTTGTCCTTTTACAGGCTCCACTGCGGCTGTGAGCTCACTCTGTCTCCCACAGTCTCTGATACTCAAGACTCACAAAGAGCCCACAGAACCTCTTTGGAACTTGTGAGTCTTCTCGTGAGGAGCAGCCTTTTGGCATACAATTGGGTAGTCTCCTAGCCTCTCCTTATTGCGAGTAGCACTGTTGACCCAGCCTTAATGCCTGGCCTTTGGTCTTTGCCACAGCATTGTCTCCACTGTTCATGTAAGCACATCAGTCTGTTATTTTTCATCTACCTGGCATGAGTATTGGAATCTGAGTGGTTTCAAGACCAGATTGTTAATCCAGGCATGCTCTTCTAGCCTTAAGAGTAGGGGATATTGGTTCTGTCCTGTGAAATTAGAATATTAAACTGATAGGTTTGTAAACTTTTTTCTTTTTGCCGAACAGTGCCCCTTAATTTGTGATTTGCATAGGCCTCAATCAGTCTCCATTTTCAGGCAAATAAAAGGTTTGGACTAGTAATACTTGAAATAAAGACAAGCAAGCTGACTGATAGTTGTACCGAGTTGATTTTTAGATATTATGTTTAAGTATCAGTACTACTTGATGACTATATAGGGTATTTTAAAACTTCCAGCATTGTGAAAACAGTAATACTGAAGAATTACATTAATTATTGGCTTTTAAGTAGCCTTGATCTTTTGTAACTGTTTAATCTAGTGCCATTCTTATCCTATACATCACAAAGGCACAACATGCATTGAATGTTTACTTCCTTTAAGCATGTTTTTAAAAAGTTGCATGGTATAGATAGTCCTCGACATAGAGCAGTTCATTTAGTGACTGTTCAAAGTTACAACGGTACTGAATAAAGTGACTTATGTCCATTTTTCACATTGCAGCCATCCCCATGGTCACATGATCAAAATTTAGATGCTTGGCAACTAGTTCATATTTATGACCGTTGCAGTGTCCTGGGGTCATGTGATCATCTTTTACGACCTTCTGACAAGCAAAGTCAATGGGGAAACCAGATTCACTTAACAGCCAGGTTACTAGCTTAACAAATGCAATGATTCACTTTACATCTGTGGCAAGAAAAGTCATAAAATGGGCAAACTCACTTATAAATGTTTCACTTAGTAACATAAATTTTGGGCTCAATTGTGGTTGTAACTCAAGGACTACCTGTATTAATCTCAGTTTGATAAGTTTGTTGCCCATATCATTTTTGTATCAATATTTTCTGAATGTACTCACTATTGTGGAATCACGTTTATGGATTATTTCAAAAATCTTTTAATGTAAGCAGAAGATGACGAAGCAGAGCCCAAGGGGCAGGGTCAAAAACATCAGTTGGGAGCCATTACATTTCCACAAGAGACCTAAGTCCACCCCCACCCCAGTCAATTCCATTGACCCTTATCTAGCACTAACTTAGCTTGACCATTAGCAGATCAGATTCTTGCATATAGGTAGCATGAAATAAACTTTTAGTGCTTTGAACTCTACTCCTGTTCCTGGTTTCTTGCACCTGACAGTAATCTGATGTACTCTACAAAATTTTCATGGACTCAAATACTCCAACAGTTGCAACATTTAGCTCAAATATTTCCTCCACCACCTTCAGCGCCTTCCTCTGCCAGCAGCCTGTGCCCTACTGCACACTACTCCTGGCTCTTTACTGGAGATGTATGCAGGACACTTGGATAAGATAACATTTCTGGCTCAATGTTACATATTCATCGGCAACAGGCCAGGGGAGTTCATGACAGACAGATCACAAGTATCCTTCATTCTCAGCCTCCTCACAGCTTCAGCCGCCAGATGGGTACTCCATATGATTAAATGAAATGATCTGGTCTTGGATAACTTCCAGAAATTAATAACCAACTTCAGGCAACACTTCAGTGATCCCATAAAAGAAGACACAGCAACGCAATAATTGTACCAACTCTGGCAAGGCAACCATCAAGTTAGATTCTACATTGAGGACTTCAAATTAATTTCAGCTGATTTGAATTGGAATGAGCATTCACTGATGGCATAGTTCTGACATGGCAGAATGAAAGAATTGCAGTTGAACCTATCAGGCAGGGAGTTCACCAAGTGCTGAATTAAATCTACAGGTCATACATTATAATTGATTCATGTTTAGAAGAGATCTGGGCTCAACACACATCACAAGCTACCAGGTCCTCAACTCCCATTTCCAGTCCTCTCCCCCACCCCTTACACCAACTGCAACGGATCAAGGGGGTGAGGAGTCCATGCAGATTAGCATAGCTAGGCAATCCTCAGCCACAGAATAGAATAGAATAGAATAGAATAGAATAGAATAGAATAGAATTTAATTCTTTATTGGCCAAGTGTGACTGGACACACAAGGAATTTGTCTTGGTGCATATGCTCTCAGTGTACATAAAAGAAAAAATAACATTCGTAAAGAGTCAAGAATCCTAAGGTACAACACTTAATAATAGTCATAGGGTACAATAAGCAATCAAATCATACTAGGAAACAGTCAATATAAATCGTAAAGATACAAGCAACAAGTTACAGTCATACAGTCACAAGTGGGAGGGGATGGGTGATGAGTGATGAGAAGATTTTTTTAAAATTTTTAATTTTTATATACAACAAACCATTCTATTTCAATCGTGTGTTGATTAGGTACTTATTTCACTTATTGACCATTATAAATGATGTTCTTATCAAGTCTAACAATATAATATTAATCACATTCCCATATATATAATATCACATATATCTATTGCTTAGATTTCTCTAATTACTCTATAAATCTCTTAATTTATTTTATTCTCTATCCATTGATAAAACATATTCCATACCATATAATAGTCAGTTTCTTCTTTTTCTTTAATTTCTAGTGTCAATCTATTCATTTCTGCACATTCAAATATTTTTTCAATTATTTTTCCCTCTTATCGGTATTTTGTCACTCTTCCAATTTTGGGCAAATACTATTCTAGCCGCTGTTAAAACATATATAATTAAATAAATCTTTCCTTTAGTATAGCCTTCTGGTACCATTCCTAATAGAAATATTTCAGGTTTCAGATCTATGTGTTGTTTAATCATTTTTTCTAACCATGTATGTATTTTAGTCCAATACCTTTTAGCCTCTGTGCAAGTCCACCACATATGATAATATGTTCCTGGCGTTTGATGACATTTCCAACATTTCGTTAATTTATCTTTAAACATTTTCACTAGTCTTGCTGGTGCTAAGTGCCATCTATAAAACATCTTATATAAATTCTCCTTATACGATGTTGATATTGTCAATTTATAATTCCTATTCCATAATTTCTGCCATTTATCCAATTCTATAGCATATCCAAAGTTTTTTACCCATGCAATCATTGTTTATTTAACTTCTTGTTCTTCCAGCTTGACACCCAATAAATAACAATATAATCTTTTAATCCATTTATCCTCTGTTCCTGTTAATAATTTATCCAATTCTGACAACTCTATCAATTCCTTCATTTTTCATATCTTTTTCATATATTGTTTGTATCTGTGTATATGAATACCAATCTATATCTAATCCTTGTTCATTTCATTCTTGTTTTGAGCTCACCCTTTTCATTTAAAATATCTTTATATCCAGTAACATTCCCCATTTTACAAACATTTGGATATACAAGTGCTTCTGTTGTTGATAACCAGACTGGAACCTTCATATAGTGTTGTTCCCTTGTTTTTCCCCACATACGTAATAGTGCATCTCTAACCATGTGTCTCTGAAAGTACCCATGTGTTTTACCTTTTCTATACCATAAGAACACATGCCATCCCATTTGTAAATCATGTTGTTCCAACGTTAATAATCTTTTATTTCTCAGTAATATCCATTCCTTCATCCATGTTAAGATGGTAGCCTGATAATAAATCTCCCAATTGGGTAAACCAAAGCCTCCCCTAGATCTAACATCTTGTAGCATTTTAATATTGATCCTTGTTTTCTTCCCTTGCCATATATATATTTCAGCACCATTTTGTTAATGTCTTCAAAATATTTTTCCTCTAAACTTAATCGGAATTGTCTGAAACAGATGTAGTATTTGGGGTAATATATTCATTTTAATCGCTTCTACTCTTCCAGTCAGTGAAAGTTGCATATTGCCCCATTTTTCTATTTCTGTTTTAATCTGCTGTTTCAGCTTATAATAGTTAACATCTTTAATTGTTCCACATATTCCTTTGCATATTGTCCATAATATATAGTCTTAATCATATTTATAAATCTGTCCCCAAATTCCATTTCCTTCATTTGCATCAATATAAATTGCCAATTCACATTGTCAAATGCTTTTTGTGCATCCAAGAATATCAATGCCACCTGCTTCTCAGGGTGTGCTTCATAATATTCCAGAGTATTCAAAATTACTCTCATATTGTCTCTTATTTGTTTCTTAGGTAGAAAGCCATTTTGGTCAGTGTGTATAAAATGATTTAAATATCTCTTCAGTTTTTCAACCATTATCGATGCAAATATCTTATAGTCTGAGTTCAACAGCGATATTGGCCTATAATTCTTCACTTGTTGTAAATCTGTTTCCTCTTTTGGTATGAGGGTGATATACGCTTCCATCCATGACTTTAGGTATTTTGGCTTTAGTCAAAATTTCATTTACAACTTCTAATAACACTTTATACATTTCTGCAGGCAGGCTATCCAGTCCTGGAGTTTTCTCATTATTTTGTCTTTGAATTGCTTCTGTTAATTCCATCATTGTAATTTTCCCTTCCAACATTATTATAGTTTCTTCTGGTACTTTAGGTAAGTCCATTCTTTTTAAATATTCCTCTATCTCGTCTGTCTCAACTTTTTCTTCCTTGTATAGTTCGCTACAGTACTTTTGTATTATTTCTTTTTTATCCTCACTGCTATAACACATATTTCCTTCGTTGTCCATTAGCTGAGATATCCTTTTCTTTATCTTTTTTTAGTTATATGCCAACCATCTACCTGGTTTGTTTGTATTTTCAAAAAAGTTCTGTTTGGTTTGTTTGATTTTTTGTGCTAAGTCCTCTTTGTCTATTATTTCCAGTTTGTGTTTGGTCAAAGTCATTTTATATTGAATTTCTTTCCTTTGCGGATTCCTTTGTAGTTCTTCCAATTTCTTATATTCTTCTTCTAATATTTTTTGTACTTGTCTTTTCTTTCTGTTTCTCTTTCCGATATATGTTATTGTTAGTTCTCTTTTATAAGCTTCAGCAGTGTCCCACACATTTTGTAACTAGGTTTATTTTTATTTTGCTCAAAGAAATTTTTTAACTTTTTTTCCATGTATTCAATATATTCCTTTTTTTTCAGTATTAGATTATTCATCATCCATCTTGATTTCTTTTTTTGTCCTTTCCATATTACTTTAATTGGGTTATGATCAGCCCATGTATTTGTTTCTATGCTTACGTCTTCTATATTTGCAATTATTTCTGTTGTTGCCCATAACGTATCTATTCTAGACCAAGATAAGTGTCTATTTGAGTAAAATGTATATTGTCTCTTTTCTGGATATCTTTCTCTCAAAGCGTCTTGAATCACTAGTTCTTCTGCCATTTTAAAAAATGCTGTAGGTATTTATTTATTTATTTATTTATTTTATTAGACTTGTATGCCGCCCTTCTCCCTAAGGACTCAGGGCGGAGTTTTCCTGTTCTTTTTATTTGTCTTTTGTGTTTTATAGTCTTTTTTAATATCTACTATTGCATTATAATCACCAATAATACAAATATGTTCATATTCCAATTCTATTATTTTCTTGAATCATAAAATTCTTCTTGACTTTATATTTGGAGCATGAATCGCCACCAATAGAGTATTTTTATAGTTCATCGTCTCAATTATTAATACTCTTCCCTCTTCATCTTGGTAAATTAATTTCTTTTTATACTATCTTTTATATATAATGCTATTCCTCTTTTACTTTGCCAACATAGTATACAATTTCCCAATCTTGGAGTATTCTAATATTTTCTCATGCTGTTTCTTAATATGTACCTCTTGTGGATAAATTATATCCATTTTTAATTTCTCTAATTTATTAAATATTCTTTTCCTTTTAATTGCCGAATTTAGTCCATTTATCTTGAGCGTCATTAATTTAATTTCTTCTTCCATGGTTTTATTTGTTATATGGTCTAGTTTAGGGGTGGGCAAACTTTTTGACTCTAGGGCCACAATGGGTTCTTAAACTGGACCGGTGGGCCGGAACAAAAGCATGGATGGAGTGTTTGTGTGAACTAATATAAATTCAAAGTTAGATTACTTCACGTAGCCTTCTGGGAGAGCAAGAGAACCCTCCGCTCTTTCGGCTCCTGGCTGGATAGAACAGCCGAACGGGCCGGATCCAGCCCCCGAGCCGTAGTTTGCCCACGGCTGGTCTAGTTGATCTTGTCACTCTCAATTCTCTGCTCCTTGGCTCTTTCCTCTTCTCTGATGGCTCTTACCTCCTCATCTCTTTCTTCCTGTTTGTTGACTCTCTTCTCTACTGCTTCTTCCTGTTGTTTTATTGCTTCTGCTCTCCTCTCTTTTCTCCTTCATATTCTCTGAAATATTGATCATAGAATAATTCTGCTTTTTCAATTGTATCTATTCTATGTCTTTGTTCTCACCAAGTCACCATTATTCCTTCTGGTATCAGCCATCTAAAATTAATTTCTCTTTTAATCAGACATTTAGTTAGAAACTGATATTCTCTTCTCAGGTCTCTTACGGTTCTTGGTATCTGTTTCAACACTATTATTTCTTTTCCTTTATATTTTAGTGGTTCATCTCTCACCGCCTTCAGTATTTCTGTTCTTTTTATTATTATTTATTAGACTTGTATGCTGCCCTTCTCCCTAAGGACTCAGGGCGGCTCACAGAATAAAAAATACAATACAATAAATTAATTTTAAAAGGATTAAACAATACAAGCCTAATTTAAGAACAAAACAATTTAAAACTATTAATTAAAAAAAACAAAAACAGAAAACCCCCCCTTCTAGGTTCAGTCCAGGCCAGCCTGCTGAAATAGCCAAGTCTTTAAGTTGCGGCGGAAGGAGCGGAGATCTGGAGCCAAATGAAGGTCCACGCAGAGTTGATTCCACAGGGTGGGTGCCCCCACAGAGAAGGCCCTACCCCTGGGCGCCGCCAGCCGCCAGTGTCTAGCCGACGGTATCCCAAGGAGGCCCTGTCTGTGGGAGCGTACAGGGCGATTGGAGTGTGATGCTGGCAGGAGACGTTCCCGCAAGTACCCCCGACCCAAGCCATGTAGGACTTTATATGTTGTTACTAAGACCTTGAATCTCACCCGGAAGGCAACAGGCAACCAATGCAGGTAGCCTGGAGCCAGTGCTATTTGCCGCTCTATCCAAATAGTTTAAAGAAAAAGAAAAGGAAAAACAGTTCAGTGAAAGGGGCCTCTGCTTTTGCGTCTTTTTCTTCTTCGTTTCTCTTAGTGTCCAAGAGCTACACTGTTTATGATACAAATTGTCACTGTAGCTCTCTGTTCCTGTAAATACTTGTATCTTGTTTTAACTTCTTTGATGTTCAAGGTCAACTTAGAATTTCATTGTTCCATTTAACTCTTTCCAATGTTCCCCTCCGATAGATGGCACTGTTACAAAGTGATTAAGGTTCCCTATAAGTCTTTAAAGTTTTTTTGAAAGATAGAAAAAGAAAACAATTTAAACAGTTTAAAAATTTAAAAAATATCAGAGAAGTAAAAAAAATCAATTCCAAAGAAATATCCAATTTCTCGCCTTATTCACTCTAATAAATCCAATTAATCCAGTCCAGTCCAGTTAAAATAATTGTAGAAAAGAAAAGGTTTGTCTTTTGCTCTGTAATTAATGGTTTCCTCTTCTATTGAGTGCCAGAAACCGGTCTCATCGCTGCTTTCTTCCGGTGGGGTGGGATTTACTACCACTCACCCTTTTAATGCTGGCTTTCTCTTCACCCTTTTCTTTTTTCAAGGGGCTCTTGTTTAGTCAAAAAATAAAGAGTTCTCACCTAAATCAACCACGCTTTCACTTTCCTTCTTTCCACCGGAGACTGTCCCAGCCTTGTAGCTGTTCACATTGACTGCTTCCCCTTTGGGTCGGCTGGAGAGGCTATCTCTGAATCAACCAGGGATATTGCGGTATCCCTGGGATCAGCAGAGTGTCCTCTCCTTGATTGTCGTTCCTCTGGAATGATTTAGGTCCTTAGGACCACCGGCTCTCGGGATTTCAACGTCCTCCCCATGGAGACCCAGGAATTTCGCTGTATCGCTGCGACGTCAGCTCCACCCTCAAGTGATGAGAAGATTAATAGTAATAGTAATGCAGACTTTGTCAATAGTTGGACAGTGTTGAGGGAATTACTTGTTTAGCAGAGTGATGGGATTCAGGAAAAAAACTCCTTGTGTCTAATTGTTCTGGTGTGCAGTGCTTTATAGCATTGTTTTGAGGGTAGGAGTTGAAACAGTTTATGTCCAGGATGTGAGGGGTCTGTAAATATTTTCACAGCCCTCTTTTTGACTTGTGCAGTATACAGGTCCTCGATTGAAGGCAGGTTGGTAGTAATTGTTTTTCTGCAGTCCTAATTACTTTCTGAAGTGTGTGTCTGTCTTGTTGGGTTGCAGAACCAAACCAGACAGTTATAGAGGTGCAGAATGGCAGAGACACAGAGATTTACAGCTCTCCTTCTACTGTGGAGAATTTGGGCACATGGTCAAGGACTGTCCGTCCAAAGCACCCAGGAGAGGAGACGGGCATTCCAGCCACAATTCCAGTGAGACCTGTCCAGAGAGCAAGTCATACAACCAGGGAAAGGACAACAGCCCCTCCCGCAAGAGCTCACAGGAGAGGCTCACCAAACACTGCACGGAGTTCACATACAACCCCACCAAAGTAGGTTAAAAATTGATGCCACGTTACATCTCCCAAGTGGCAGGGAAGAAATTGTTACTGGTTTACTAGATTCAGGAGTGACAGCTAACTTTATAAACCTTGCAACAGTACAAGAGCTCAAGATTCCCATGGGCCTTTTGAAGTCTCCCTTGCAAGTCAAAACCATTTATGGCTAGCTTTTGAAAGCAGGTCCTATTACACATTCCACAGCCCTTCTACAATTAATCATAGCCAAACACCTGGAGAAGTTAACCCTTTTCGTGACTAACCACCTGGACCTTCCAATAGTGCTGGGATCAGGCTAGTTTCAACTTCACAGCCCCATGATACACTGGAAGAGGCAGACTATTTCTTTCGATAATGCAGGTTATCTCCTGCATTGTGATCGGCACTCTGGAAAACCCCCACCAGCCACCCCTGAAGGCAAGTAGATTCCCAATCTACCAATTGAGTACACAGACTTCGCAAATGTTTTTGGGGAGGATGAAGTGTCAAACCTTCCCACACAGAGAGACTGTGATTCTGCCACAGACCTAGTCCCAGGTACAAAAATACCTTCCAAGAGACAGCATCTAATGTCAGCGAAGGAGTTAGCAACCTTGAAGCAATATTTGGACTCTAACTTTCAAAAGGGCTGTATTGAACCAAAATCACCAGCCTCAGCTCCAGACTTTTTGTTCCCAAGAAACAAGATTCAACTGTATTGAGCAAAAGTGGGGTCCCCCCAGGGCTTCCAGTGGTGACGTCACATTGGTGTGGAGCAAGGAGGACGGAGCTCCATTCTCTTTGCATGATTTTTCTTCTCTGGAGGCTTATCGAGGTGCCCTTAATCCTGGAGGGATCTACGGAATAGAGGGGAAGCCCAGGGGGTAACGAGGAGGAAGGCAACCTCCTGTTACGAAGAAGGGAAACCCCTCAAACCCGATGAGAAGGAGGTCAGCCAGCATGGCGGATCCAGAGTTGTGACGGCCAACTATGGATCAAGGAAGGAAGAAAGGGGAAAGAAGCATAAAATACAGAACTATTCATAGTATATCCCATAAGTTATATACAACTCTAAATTTATATATATCCATCACCTCACATGTACAAAACTCTTTCCACTTCATAGAAACAATAAAGAAACAAAACCTACAACCCACCGACCTACTTGTGAGCTTCGATGTCATATCCCTCTTCACCCAAGTACCTATTAAAGAAGCCTTGACAGCTATCCAAAACAAATACAACCCCCCTAAGCACATCCTAGATCTGACCAACCATTGCCTTTCCAACACATACTTCATCCACAATGGACAAAGATACAAACAGATAGAAGGAGCACCTATGGGATCACCCCTCTCACCCGTCATCACTAACCTATACATGGAACACTTTGAAACCAATGCTCTAGACAAATCGAATACAAACCCACACTCTGGCTTAGATATGTAGATGACACTTTTGTAATTTGGCCACACTGGAAAGAAAAACTGGACAACTTCCTCACACATCTCAACAGCCTACACCCCAAAATACAATTTACCATGGAAACAGAAAACAACAACCAACTTCCGTTCCTGGACGTCCTAATTTACAAAAAACCCAATGACTCCCTGGGACACACCATCTACCAGAAGAAGACACACACCAACCGCTACTTAAATGCACAATCCAATCACCACCCTGCACAGATCAACTCCGTAGCCAAGACCCTCATCTCCAGAACCAAACGCCTATCTGACAAGGACCACTTGAGAACAGAATTACACACCCTCACTAACGTATTAATGTCCAACGGATTCCAAAGAAACACAATCACCAACCTAATCCTAAGGGAGACTCCCCAAAACCAAGACACAGAACAGGACAATGGCATCGCCTCCTCCCTTACATCAAAGGCACCACAGATAAAATCAGCAAAATTCTCCACAAACACAATATCAGGACAGCCTTTGGCACTGACCAAAAATAGCCAACATCTTAAGAAACCCCAAAGACAAGATCCAACTGAAAACCAAGGAGTTTATGAAATACCGTGCAAAATTTGCCCAGCCACATACATTGGACAAACCAACAGGAGAATAAATACACGCATCGCAGAACACAAGAACGCAGTCAGAAAAGAAGAAAAACTTCCTCCCTTTTCCAGCACCTTGAAGCCACAGGACATGAAATTGATTTTGAGGGATCCAAACTTATCTCCAACACTGAACACTTCAACAAGAGAATAATTAGGAAGCCATCGAAATAGAGAAACACCCCAATAACATGAATAAACGGGATGATACTTCCTGCCTACCAGACATCTGGAAACTAGCCTAATCAACAAATGAGTCCCAGCCACGAAAACCAACACCGGACCCAAAATAACACATGATGCCACCACCAATCTCCTTCACCAGACTCAAACCCAAGCCCACCCCACAGACGAAAGGCAACCACTGTCCAGAAACCAGACCATGGCTGCAACACCAGCTGCTACACCCCCCTCAAACTCTGAGCCAAACCAAGGCCCGGAATGTCACATCACTGCCTTCCACCCAGGATACTACATCATGGAACTCAGGAGATTACAACACAAAACCTCAGGAGGTTGCAACACAGACAATGACCCAGGAGATTACAGCACAAGACCCAGGATGTCACAACAATAGAACTCAGAAGGTCATCACACAGCCCATTACCCAGGTCGTTACAACACAAAAGGCTGAGAGACACACAGCCAGTACCTCAGCCACACAGGGTGTTATGAAAAAGCCAACCAATCTGCATACATCAACTCCATCAGCCAATCAAGAAGTAACAACACAGCCAACTCTGGAGTTTAAAAGGGAAAAACAGCCACTATCACACACTTCTCTCAGAAGAACGAAGCTGTAGACACCAGCCTGAAGATGATGGATGAGATTTCATCGAAACGTTGCCAAGATACTCTCAATCTTACACGGGACAAGACCCGAATACACCAAGACCTACGTATGTATGTATGTATGTGCTTAGAGTGACTGGATTTAGATTTCTATTTATGGTATTTATATTATCATTTATATTATATTCAATATATATTACAAATAATTAACAGGAAAGACCAGTGTATAGCATAATATTCACTACATATATATAGTTATAAATAGAGCATAAATATATATGAACTTACATTTGATTAAATAATTGAAAATAATAGAAAATTAATTCTACATCTACCTCTACCCTTAGCTATTTATAAATATTTGAATCAGATTGTGACCTTTATATATTTATATACTATTTATATTATTTTACTATATCTTAGTATTATTGATATTATTGATATTGTCTATTAACCTATTTAGAGGAAGATACACAATAGAGGTTATATTGTAAGAATATATGATCATAAATTTAAGTGTGACTATAGTAACATTGAATTAGCATTATACTATAATATTGCATATTGAATGGTAACCTGTGTATAAATTGGGAGAACTTTGTATATGATAAGTGGGTAAGTGGAAATTTCAGGGGTAAAGTGTAGCCAATTGATGGTATTGTGGAAAAATATCTTCAGGGTACTGCAAATGACAAGTATAACGACCACTACAAAAACAGGGAAGAAAACGTCAAATCCATCATTGATGATAGCATCCCTGTCGGGTCAATGTTCAATAGAGGGTATGCTGAGTGGTGAGAAAACATGCTCTACACTGAATATGCAGACGACTCTCCTTACGATACAGGAAACGATTATGAGAACGCAAGAGGCAGTAGGGAAGAGATAGAGAGTAAGAGCCAGGAAAAACAGCAAGTAGAAGAGAAAGAGACCGACCAAGACGAAAGAGGAAGGGAGGAAACGGAACGTTATGAAAGAGAAGGTGCGAGAACAAGAGCGCAGAGAGAAACAAGGACTAATAGAAGACAGAGACCTATGTATAAACAATAACATGGAGGAGGAGATTAAGTTGATATCAATAAATATTAATAGAATGAATTGACCTGCAAAAAGGAAACAAACACTAATAAATTTACAAAAACAGAATACGGACATTGTGTGTTTACAGGAAGTACATATTAAGAGGCATCAGGGCAGTAGCTTAGAATACCCAAAAATTGGGAAAGTCCATTTATCCCTTGCTCACCAAAAGAAAGGAATAGCGGTATATATCAAAGAGTGGTTAAAACCCAAGCAAATATGCTCTGATGAGGATGGAAGAATACTAATGATTGAAATAATAGTAAACAAGAAACAAACGTTGCTTGCAGTAATATATGTGCCAAACGATAATCAGAAGGAATTTTATCACAAACTGCATGGGAAAATAATACAGAATATGAAAACATATGTTTAGCGGGTGATTTCAATGCAGTGGTGGATATTAAGAAAGACTACAAGTAATAAAAAAAAATAAGAAAAGGAAAACGCTACCAAATACATTCTTTGAGATGATACAAGAACTAAATCTGCAAGATATATGGAGAGACCTAAATCCAAAAAAGAATCAATACACCTTCTATTCAAGTCCACATAATTCATGGTCGAGGATAGACATGGGATGAACCCGGAAATGGGAAGAGACATAGAAGAGATAGAAATCATGACAAATACGTGGGCATATTTGAGTTAAAACAACAAGGAATAGATACAGATTGGTGGCCATATCTGCAGATTCAGGCAAGATATAAAAAGGATCTAGAAAACTACGGCTTTTATAAGGAACAACAAGAACTTGATAAAATAATACAGGGGACAGAGGAGAAAATGATAACAAAAGTATATAACTATTTCCTGAGATTTAAAATGGAAGCAGAAACGGTCAAAGAAACCATGATAGCCTGGGCAAAGAACTTTGGCTATAATATTGAATTAGAACATTGGGAAAAACTATGGGGAAAAAACTATAAATTATCAATATCAGCAGCTTATAAAGAAAATTTGTATAAAATGTTTTATCACTGGCATTTACCCCCTGCTGGATTGGTGAAAATGTTCCCAAATAGATCTGCAGAATGTTGGAAATGCAAACACAATCAAGGCACATTTTTTCATATATGGTAGTCTTGTCTGGAAGCTAGGAAGTATTGGACCAAAATAAGAAAATGGCTAGAGGAAATCACAAGTCAACAAATTGAGTTAAAACCCCAACTATTTTTACTAGGGACAATAAGAGGAAACTATAGCAAGAAAATTCAATATATCATATTGCACATAATGACCACAGCCAGAATTGTGTATGCGCAAAACTGGAAACTAGATAGCACGCCCTCTGAGGGAATGGTGATAAAAAAAGGTGTTAGATAGTGCGGAGATGGACAGACTAACATTGGAATTAAAAGAAAGGGGGGAAACTGAATATTACTTGGTCTGGGACACATGGTGTAAATGGTTAGAAAATAGAAGTAAAGATTAAATATAAAGTTAATTTAAGAGGTATATTAAACGTAATGGCAATGTATATAGTTAAAGGAAGAAAAAGATATGTAACTGATACGTGTATATATATGAATATCAGTGATGCTGGAGTGCTGCAAAGATTTTAATTGTGATATAAAACGATGAAATATGTTTAATAAAAATATTTTTTAAAAGAATAGTTTAAATAAATTGGATATCTCAGCTTAAAAAAAAAAAGACTCCACCGCCCCAGGAGCTGTTGACCTCTTACAGGAGCAGCTCACTACCCAAGCCCTATTGGAGCAGCAGCTCAACCAAGCATAGCAGTCTTACAAAAAAGCTGTGGATGCCCACTGATGGGAGGGGGCACCAATAGCAGTAGGGGACAAGGTATAGCTCTCTACCAAGTTCTTAGCATTCTCAAAACTTTCCAAGAAGGTAGATACTAAATTTGTGAGGCCATTCAAGGTTCTCTGACAGATCAGCCCCATTACCTTCAATCTCCAGTTGCCCCCTTCTATGAAAGTACATCCAGTCTTTCATCAATACTTGCTGTTTAAGGATGCCCCTCTCCAGCACTCCCCGTCTTTGTGGAGGGAGAAAAAATAAGAGGTGGGGGAAATTTTGGACTCTGTACACAGACGCAAAATATTTACTATTTGATTCATTGGAAAGGCTACCCTGTTGCTGATCGCTCCTGGGAAAACTCACAGTACATTCACGCCCTGAATTTAGTTTGCCAGTTTCACCTATGCTTCCTTGATAAACTACGAACACCCAAGCTTCCAGACCTCCGCTCTGCACCACCCTATGAAGGAGTTAACCAGTATCCCGGGATCACTTCAGGTGAAGGTGGGGCACCTGCTTACCATGGGCCTTCTGCCTCTTGCCTTCAACTCCTGGGCAGGGGAGGGGACCGTCTAACACAGTTTCTGCGTTTCAGCAACTGCCACCTGGCTCACCAGCTGCTTCATAAGTGAGGAAGGAAGATTCCTTTGAGACTGCTTCGCTCCCACCCTTGCCAAGGTCTGTTATAAAACTCTTGACTTTAAAGAGACTTTGCATGAGGAGGAGAGCAGCTTCAAAGAGACCATAGAGGGTGGGGGCCAGGTTGGAGGGGGGAGCGATGTAGGACGGGTCACCAACCTTTTGGACCTCAGGGACCACCAAACTCTTAATTTTCAATCCCGGGGACCACTAATATGAATTTTGATTGACGGTGGCTTGCTTACGTTGGGAGAGAGAGAAAGAGAGAGAGAGATCTGATCTAACCTCTCTCCCTCTCCCTCCCTCCCCCTCCCTCTCTCTCTCTCTCTCTCTCACACACACACACACAGAGCCAGGGGTGGGATTCAAATTTAACCAGTTCTGTGGGCATGGCCTAATTTGTGGGTGTGGCTTGGTGGTCATGTGACTGGCTGGGCATGACTTGTATGTAAATAGTATAAATATTTATATAAATATTGGAATTTTTTAATAAAAAAAGCAACTTTTACCCAAAATCAGGCAAAGCAGGCAGGCAGATTGAGTTGCTCACAGAATCACAGATTCATTCAGAGATCTGTGAGATGGGCTACCTGAGCCTGTCACATAAAATTTGCTTGCAAGCAGACCCATAAAATTTGCTAGCAAGCAAACCCATAAAATTTGCTAGCAAGCACTCTCAGAATTAACTCACAACACACCATGTATGTAAATTTTGAATTTTTTATAAAAAGAGCAACTTTTACCCCAAAGCAGGCAGGCAGATTGAGTTGCTCACAGAATCACAGATTAATTCAGTTCTATCTGCCATCGGCTACCTAAGTCTGCACTGACAAATAGACGCTTCAGTCCTAAGGAAGGTTCGGCTCTGCTTAAAAGCAGAGCCGAATATCTAAAGATTACCTAGAAAGCAAGAAATCCAACGATTTCCTACTTTCTAGCTAATCTAAATCTCCCAGCACAGCAGAACAGTTTATTTTATTTTTATTTTTATTCATATTTATATCCCGCCCTTCTCCGGAGACTCAGGGCGCTTTTGGGGATACAACCCAATGCGCTCAGCAATAGCCTTCCTTCCATTGTATATGCCTGCTTATTATTACTAAGCGGCATTTTTACAAAGTCAGCTTATTGCTCCCAACAATCTTGGGTCATCAGTTTACCTACCCCGAGAGGATGGAAGGCTGAGTCAACCTTGAGCCTGGTGGGATTCGAGCCTGCAATAATTACAGGCAGCTGGAACTAAGTGCTAGGCTATTAACAGCCTGCACCACCAAGGCCCAGTTGATGGTCAGAAAAAGGAAAAATAGCAATTTAGCAGGCAAGTTTGCCAGGTAAGGAGTGAGTGGGCAGGGAGGGTTCCGGTGGGCCATGTGGGCGGCACAGCCTTGTGTTCCTGCGCAGCCTGGATTAATTGCTTTGGGGGGGTGCTCTGGGGGTGACATTTCTCTGTGGACCACCAAAATTTTCTCACGGATCACCAGTGGGCCGTGGCCCACCAGTTGGCGACCGCTGATTAGGAGATGATGAGACTTAGCCCGAGGGCAGGGTCAAGCAGATCAGTTCGGAGTTGCTACATTCCCACAAGATACCTAAATCCAGCCCCGCATTCTGTTGTCTCTTGATCTAGTGCCAATTTGGCTTGACCATTAGTTGGTTCATATTGTTACCTATTCTGAAAGCTTCGATACTCTCTTATCAAACAAGTGTTTGTTCTGAATCAGTTGCTTTTGTCTATGGATGTTGCTGTTCCTTGATGCTACTATCCAAATTACATTGTTACTGCTTTCTACTAATTACATTGTTACTGCTTTCTACTAATTTGCTGTCATCCAATGTATGCTTTATGTTGAATTTTACTCTGTAGCAATCTTTTTGGTCAACTGCTTTGGGAAATGGAAGTTCAGTTATATAATAATTTTAGAATAAGTAGAAGGAAAACTGATAATCTTTCAAAATATTTTTATACACCTTGTCTCCCCAGAGCATTATTTCTTTTCAGTGTTCAGATGAGGAGCAGAAGAAACAAATGGCGACAGGAGGTCATATTTCATGGAATCAACATTATTTCCTTAAAACCCATCTGATGATACCTTATGAAGGGGTGGAGATTCAATTTCCAGCCCTCCTGTAACTGATATATGGTAGGTGAGAACAGTAGGGTTTTTTTTTTGGGGGAAAACAACTTTTCTTTCATTTTCAGAACCTTTGTCTATGGACAAGTCTCTATCCCACTCATGTACAACTCCTACACCATCTGCTTCTGGATTAAATCTACCTTCTGCACCAGCTTCATCTGCTTCTACTGTCCCTGTTTCACCTGTCTCACAATCATCAATTCCTCCATTGCTTCAGGACCCCAATCTCCTTCGACAGTTACTACCTGCTCTTCAAGCCACCTTGCAGCTTAATAATTCTAGCATAGATATATCCAAAATAAATGAAGGTAGGTTGAGTTTTTTTTAATTATACAAATGTATTGATTGGGAAATTTTACTTTTATAAGAAGATACAGTATTAAAAATGGAATATATTGTAAGAAGTTTGTAAAAGACAATTTTTGGTTAATTATCTGTATTTCTTAAGGTAATGTCGTAACGGGTGTTGTGGGAAAGGGAACAGAAACTTAAAGTTGAATTCTACTCTTAATTGTCTTACAGAAAACACCTCTTTTCGTTCTTTCCCTCTTAAAGACTTAGCATCCATCTTAGAACATAAAAATAACCAAGGTTCTATGCACAGCTACTATTTTGCTTCTCACATTTGCTAGCAATACCTTCACAATTAGTAGCTTCTTAAGCCTGTCCTCCATGGACTATCTAATATCTTTTTAAAGCCATCCAAGCTAGTAACCCTCACAAGATATATTAAGGAATTCTGTAGATTTTATTGTGCTGCACATTATTTTGCCAGTTTTGCATACCCTTCTCAGTGTCATTGGATGAACCAGTCCTATTTTTTTATGAGAAAAAAATTCATCCTGTCCATTTTATTGACTTTTTAGTGATTTTATACACCTTTATTGTGTTCTCTTTAGTCACCTTTCTTCCAAACTAAAAAGATCCCCAAATGTTTTTTCTTCATTGGGGAGGTCCTGGGATCATTTTGTTAACTGATCTTTGCACTCAGAGAATGACTGAGAGCACATAACTTTAAAATAGTCCAGAGAGAAGCATTTGTAAAGAAGAATCAGGAAATGTGGAAATACTACTTATGTATTACTTTCTGTCTTTACAAATACCCTATTCCTTCACTGAGGTTGGGGTAAGAACCTCATGTATTTGATGTGTGGATCTGCTATCTTTGCTAAAACCAGGTCTAGTTTTTTAACTTTGAATTATAAAATGTTCTGTACATTTTCTTTATACAGTGGGTTGTCTGAAATCTGTTTAATATAAAACTTGGTCATGAAAAAAAAATTTTAAAATGAAAATTTGATACCAATATTTTCATTTCATAAATTAAGAGATTGCAATTGTACTCATTTACCTGGGAGTAAATTCCATTGTTTTCAGTAGGGCTTATTTCTGAGTACAGATACAGGTAGTCCTCAGTTAACAACCATAATTTGGACCAGAAATTCTGTCACTGAGCAATGTGGTTGTAAAGCAAAAAAAACATGGCAACTGCATTGACTTATGACGGCAGTTCCAGTTGCAGTAGTTAAGCAAAATATGCACTATTAAATGCAACATCACATTACTGCAGCTTGCAACTTCCTGCCGACTTTCCCATTGACTTTGCTTGTTGGAAGCTGGCAGTGAATGCTGCAACTGGAAATCATTTGACTGTTGTAGGCATTCATGCATCATGAATGCCTAACAACATTTGAAGAGCCGTGGTGGGACAGTGGTTAGAATGCAGTACTGCAGGCTAACTCACTGCTCACTCCAAGAGTTTGATTCTGAGTGGCTCAAGATTGACTCAGCCTTCCATCCTTCTGAGGTCGGTAAAATGAGGACCCAGATTGTTGAGGGCAATATGCTGACTTTGTAAACTGCTTAGAGAGGGCTGTAAAGCACTATGAAGTGGTATATAAGTCTAAGTGTTACTGCTATCATGTGACTGTGAGACTCTGCAACTGTCATATTTTTACATCAGTTGCCAAGTGCCTGAATTGCAATCACATAACCATAGGGGTGCTGCAATGGCCACAAATTCAAAAGCTGGTCATAAATACCACTTGTTCAGTGCTGCTGTAACTTTGAATGGTCACTGAATGAGTGGTCGTTAACCAAGGACTTCCTGTATTTGCATCCTTCTGAAAACTGTAATGAATCCTAGTAACAATTGTAATGATGTTACATGAAGAGTAGTGAGGTAGATGATACCATGCTATAGTGAAGATAACAGGAGGGAGAAGCAGAGCAAGTTATCTCTTGCTGGCTTGAGAGACCAATCCAACATTTTCAAGAAGAAACAATGTCATTCATACTGAAACTTTCAGAAGGAGAGTCCAAAACACTAACTTGCTTCAGTTTAGGGAATCTTTATATGTATATTAGTTCTTACAGCTGCTGTGACACAAGCTTCTCTGCAGTCTATTCTTCATAAAATTCTCACTGCTGGACCATCTTTTAATATAAGTTCCCTGATTACGCAAGCAACACAGCTTTCCACACAAGGTAATTTGGAAGTTTCTTCTTGCCCTCTTTGTAAAGTTGCCTTGTATTTTATGAGAGTTTGGCTAATGAACTGTAACTAGTAAAATAATGAAACATTACTTTCCAGACAAACCCTGTTTGTGTGTATGTTTATTTGAGGCAGGTTGTAGGAGGTGATAAATATGTTTTATACCATCAAGCATAAATATATTCAGACACAGAAAGGATGAAATTGTAAAATTTTGTGCAAGGATTTTGTTCAATGATTACCCTGCTAATTATCTACCAACAACTAAATTACCGTTTGCCAAATTGGCTTGGTTTTCATTTGTGATTATATTACTATATCATTACCTTTTAGCATATTTTTTTTGTTTCACATAGTATTTTGACAGGGAATAATAAAGCTGATAATAAACAGTTTGATGTAAAGGCTAGAAACCAGGAGGTTGTGAATCCTGGTCCTGCCTTAGGCACAAAGCAAGCTGATACCTTTGGGCTAGTCGAATGTTCTCAGCTCTATGGAGAAGGGTAGCGGCAAACCACATCTGAAAACTGCTAAGAAAACAGTTAGCTGGACTATTCTTCCAACTTCTTGGAAATTCCCAAATGTTAATTGGAGGCTGTGGAATACAGGCCTCTGGTTTTCTCATCCTCAGTTCACAGCTTCTGAAGTTTTGCCCCGGTTTTAAAAGGACCAGACTTTTTTTTTTAACAGGGGCAGGTTGGGTAATCTCTGTGTGTCCAATAGGCACACCTACTTGTGAAGATGTGGATCTCATGTATTGGGTCTGCACAATAAGTGTATTATTGGCTATCATTAGAAATCCACTTAATATTCAAATCAAGGTTTGCTCTGTATATGTAATGGACTGTGCTAGCAATCTTGAGACAGGAGAAACAGATGCAACCTAGACAATGGTCAAATAAGCGAAATCTGAGTCCAAAGCAGGAATGTGATTTGAGCAAGCATCTCAGAGTTGACCCTCCCTAGTTCTCTGGAAGGTAAAAGGCAGGGATGTCCCAAAAGTGCTATTTCAAGAGGCAACTGGACTTTGTTTTTCTTTGAAGATGTTTCGCTTCTCATCCAAGAAGCATCTTCAGCTCTGACTGGGTGGTGGGGAATGGAAGGATTTATATTCCTTGTATACAGATGGTTATTTATAAATCCTTCCATTCCCCACCATCAGACAGAACTGAAGAAACTTCTTGGATGAGAAGCGAAACATCTTCTAAGAAAAACAAAGTCCAGTTGCCTCTTGAAAAAGCACCTTTGGGACAACCATGAACTAGATGACTGAGAATCTCCATAGACATAAAAGGCAGGGAAGAGAGAGGCACATTCAGACTTGCAAAATTCTGTTACTGTAACTTTATAATAAAAGTAATACTGTGTTTCTCCAACAATACGCCCCCCCCCAATAGGAAGGCCCAGCATGTTTTCTAGACATGAGGTGAAATTAAGCCCCTCCCCCCAAATTTAGGCCTATTTAAAACATGCAAAATGGGGGAGGAAGGGCGGGGGGAACTTGCTGTTAGGAGCGGCTCACAGGCAGCCACGCTTCGCCACCAGCTGCTCCAGCGGTTGATCATGGTGGAGCGTGGAGGGCTCCCTACCCCCGCCAAGTGCCTTTGCTGCAGACCCAGGTATGGTGCTGGCTGCAGGACAGGTCAGCGGGCAGGCGTCGTCGTAGATGTTGGCCTCGACGGCGGCGCGCCACTTTGCACCGCTGCCGCTTCCTCCGCCGCCGTCACTTTCCCTTCTGCCCTCTCCGCAGCTTATGCTGCATTTGGACTGCTGCCATTGGGCAAGACACAGAGGCCAGAGTCCATGCTGGGCATTGCGGCGCAGCGGTAGCGGAGAAGTGGCCCTTCAAGTGGGTGGAGGAATGGTTCGAGCGTATTCCTCCGCTGGCAGCGTTTCAGCCGCTTCTCGGGTGGGGGATCCGCCTCCATAGCTTCCATGATTCCCGCCGGTGGTGGCGCCTCTCTCGCCAGTGCCATCTCCAACAACAGCGGCAGCAGCGGCGGGACAGACCCCGCTGCCGATGAGAACTGCCTGCCCTCCCGCAGTTTTAAAAAAGTAGTTTTAAAAAGGGAACCATCTATCCATTTTGCCCTTTGAGCATAGGCAAACCTTCCAATCCAAACATAAGAGAAAGGGAATCATCCTACAGACCGTTAGCACCAAGCTTCCCAGAGGATTCTCTCAAAGGATTCACCCCAAAGGAGGATTCACCCCCTTAAATTTCACTCCCCACCTTGATCTCCTTGAAGGGCAGAAATAGGATGGAAATCCACCTCCTGAATTTCTCCTGGCAAATCCCAAAGACACTCTTCCCTCTCTCCCTCCTTCCCTTCTTTCCCTGCCAAGCTTTCCAGAGGATTCTCCCAAAGGATTCACCCCAAAGGAGGGTGAAACTACCAGGAGGGGTGGGGAGGAAGCTGCCCGGCCAGTCTGTATTCTTAGGGAACTGACGGAATGAGAGCAAAGAAAACTTAAAGAGGGGGAAAATGTCCACCGGGGGGGGGTTCGGGCAGCAGGAGCAAGAGGAGAGCACCCGACCGTACAGGGGACGAGACCGTGACCCGAAACTCTGGGGTGGGAAGCAAAGCGAGGCGTGGGGCGGGGGGGAGAAACGATGGCATCACCCTCCTGCCACCACTTCCACCCACCAAATGACTCACCGACTTACAGGATGTTGCCGCCGTCAAGCAAAGCAATGCCCCTGCAGGAGGGAAGGCAGTTCTCGTCGGCAGTGGGGTCTGTCCCACCGCTGCTGCCACTGTTGTTGGAGACAGCGCTGGCGAAAAAGGCACCACTGACGGCGGGAACCGTGGAAGCTACGGAGGCAGCTCCCCCGCCTGAGAAGTGGCTGAAACGTTGCTGGCGGAGGAGTGTGCTCGAACCGTTCCTCCACCCACTGGAAGGGCCACTTCTCTGCTACCGCTGCACCGCGACATCCAGCACGGACTCCGGCCTCTGTGTCTTGCCCAATGGCAGCAGTCCGAATGCGGCATAAGCCGTGGCGAGGGCAGAAGGGAAAGTGGCGGTGGAGGAAGCAGCAGCGGTGCAAAGTGGCCCGCTGAGGCCAACATCCACGGCGATGGCAACACCCACCTGCTGACCCGTCCTGCAGCCAGCACCATACCCAGGTCTGCAGCAAAGGCGCTTAGGCTAGGGAGCCCTCCACGTTCCGCCATGATCGGCCGTTTGGGCTGACTGGTGGCGAGCATGGCTGCTGCACGGCTGTAGAGTGAGGGTGCACGGGGCGAGAAATTAAGTCACCTCCAAAAAGACAGCCTAGCGTTTTGTGAGTCAAAAAAATAAGAGCCTTACTTTCTGAGAAACATGGTAGCAGTATTCATAAGTTTGGTGTCTTGGTCTGCACTACCTCGAAGGGCTGATTGTATGTGAAGATCATATCTGTTCAGTGGTATATGCAATTTAAAGTTACTATTTATGCACTACAGAAAATACATATACATTTTCAGATGTTTCTGGTACCTTGGATTGGGTAATTATATTAATCTAATAGAAGTCAACCTACAAGTAGTATTTGCTTAATGACAGTAATTGGGACAGTAATTGCTAA
>SOZL01000014.1:729180-802355 GCA_009733165.1 Naja naja
CCCTGCCACCCCGCCATGAACCGGGTTGCACAAAGACCCATTTATCCTCCTAACCCCTTAAGACAGCAATTAAAAATTTTAAAAGTTTCCCCTTCCTATCAAATTGTTAACTGAGGATTACTTGTATACATACAGTATATGCAACAGTATTAAGAATATAACCTTAAGTTTAGTAACTGATATTTATTTAAAGAATAAAGAGTCCTGGAAAGTCACATTATAAACAGAATAACTTCAAAATATTTTGACTTTTTCATTTAAAGGTTTCCTTGTTATTTTGGCAAAAGAAGCATACGCACACAAGGTCTAATTTAAATGTGGACAAATACAACAATGATCTGTTGCTGCAAATCAGTTGTACATTTAGCTTTCCAATGTTGTATGGACATTTTTTTAGTCAGCCCCAAAAATCCATAATTCTGCATATTTTCATAAGATCAAATACTAGGAATATAGCCATAATTAAAACAGAAAAATTTATTCAGAGCCTTATTTATCCTAGTTATTCCAGTCCTGAGTGTGGCAGTTAGAACTGATTCAACCATGTGAATTAATGTCCATCTTTTAGGCCAGCATATATAAAAGATTGTATCTGATTTATCTTAAGAAATCATCTTTGTATTAATCTCATTTTAAGATCATAGAAAACTATTTAAAGCTATTCTCCACAGGTTTACCAGGACATTTAAACTTATTATTCCAGATACCTTATCGTTACTATCAGTTTCTTCAATTTTCTTAAAAAGATTTAACTTTAGAAATCACAGCTCATTTCTCCAAAATTAGAAATTTAAGTAATAATAACATCTGTTCCAACTAGATCAAATAACAAATACTTCAATAAAATAGCAAGAAGCACTCTTGAGGGGTAAATCAGATTTGTTCAGTATGACAGATGTGTTAAAATAGCTTCCACAGGGCTGAGTTGATGCCTTGTAATAATAATATAAGAGCTCCATCTTAATCCACCCATTTAAAAAATCCAGTATACTTAAACTGGGATTATCTAATAGGATAAGATTTTCATAAATCGGTCAATATTTTCCATATATATCTTATAAAATTAAGTACAGGAATCCCAGTGCTTGCCAGGATTCAAGTAGGTCAAATAGTAACTCTGAAATCCAAACAGCTGAATTCTGAAGTTCCTTATGCCAGCCAACGATCAAAGGCAAAATGCCCAGTGATAAACTGAAGTTTAAAATCTGTCTTCCCAACAGCTGATTGTAATTTGCACAATGAAAATCTTACATAAACTTGCCAAATGTATTCTGTTTCCTATAAGTGTGTTTACAATAATATGATAGAATAAATACAGGAAGGTTTCTCAAAATGTAAATCAACCTTAGAATTAAATGCATCTTAATCACATTTATCTCACTCCAAATACTCTACTGTAATGTTTGGTTTGCATCAAAACTAGAGAGAAATTCAAATACACTAGTTGAGAAGTGTTCCTGAAAATTCTTAGATCAAGATAAACAGGAAGCAGAAGGCAACCTGAAGCCCCCCTTTCAACACCTACCTTTAACCCCATCAGAACTAACCATGGCCTTCCCCTTTTTTTCTACTCTCCAGCACTTCTGCCCAGAACACACATTTCAGGTCTGTGCCCATAGTTAATGTCAGAGTGTGCATTGTGTAACTATGTGAGACAACACAGGAACAATAACATCAAACCAGAGGTTTGTTATAATAGTAGTTTATCTCTATAAAAGAATATATATACTAGGCAAAGGTCAAACAATCAATCAGCAATTTACAGCACAGCACAGAAGCACACACAGGAGAGAGAGATACAACCCAACAGGGCCTCTCTTACAATACAGACTTTTAAAGTGGTAACAGTCAAATAACCCTGCTGACACATTCCTACCATTACAGCAGCATTACAGCAGCTGGTCAGCTCTTAAAGTATTTCCCTGGCACTCCTCCCCTTTAAAACTGAATGGCTGAATGCTTTAACATATTCATGATCAACCCTATTTCTGTTGTCCTCACCTCCTGCTTTAGTTTCTACTCTCACTGCTACAAACACTGCTAGTACCATTACTACTGCTGTTGGAACTGCTCCTAATTTCATTTTTTTAATGACTCTGTACACTCTGTCTCATTATTTTTCATTACATCCTGTTCACCATCTCTTGGCTGAATACCTTCACTTTCTCTTTTCACTAGCTCAGTTTCCTCAGTTTGGTTTATCTGTCTGCCTGACATTCTCTTTAACTTTGGCTTCCTTCATTCATCTTGTTTTTCCTTAGACAATGACCATGTTCATATCTCTTGGTACTTACAGGGTTCATTACGAATACTACCTACTCTAAACTCACTTGCAGTGAACCAGTCAGAAGTTATACCTTTATTACACCTTTCAGGTCTCCTAGGTATAACTGTTTGTTTGCCTTGAGTTTTTCTTACTCACAGGATACACCCTGGAATTTGACTCCTTACAAACAGCGCAATCTAAGTACATCTTGCACTGCTTTGGCTTTGGCTTATTCCCCTCAGCTAGGTCTGGCATTTTCTGCAGTACACTGCAACTCGCATGCCCCAATCTCCTGTGCCATAAACATACACAGTTGTCGTGTGTGAGTGTTCATAAGTGTTCATGCACAACCATTCTCCTGCCTTCCTAGAATGTACAGACCATCCTGCTTAACCCCTCGTGCATAAATTCTTCCACATTTTCTGAGGGAGTATTGTCCTCCTGCAAATAGTATTCCATACCCTTGACTGTCTAACCTGGAAACACTCAACAAGTTATGATCTAGGTTTGGTACATATAAGACATTGTCTAATGTTTCTCCTATCTCAGGTACATAGACTTTACCTTCCCCTTTAACAGCAGACCATTGACCATTGGCCATACTAACAAATGTTTACTTAGGTGGTCTCAAGCCAGAAAACCTTTGTGAGTTATTTGCAATATGCTGACTCGCCCCGCTGTCCAACAACCAAGTGTTTCTAGTGTTTTCAGATGCTGTTGCTGCCAGGGAATAAAATTATGATGAAGAACCACTCCTTGTGTGTTGAGTAGCCCTACACCCTTGTCTTGCTGCTCCTGTTTCTCTTCTCAGGGCAGCGTCTTTGGAGATGCTCTGTAGAACCACATGTGTAGCACCGCTTCACTGTGTAAACAGGCTCAGCTGCTCTGCCGGCATCCTGGGATGTTGCAGATGTTGGCCTGTGCTGAGCATTATCTCCTTCCTTTCCTAGTCGCCTTTCAAGCCGTTTCTGTTCTTCTTCCAACAATCAGCCAGTCAAATATGCCATGGTTAAGTCCCTCTCTTGCATGGACTCTAAGCTAGTCATAAGAATGTCCCATGAAGTGTCCAATGAACTGAGCACCACATATACCTTGTGTACCTCAATAAATGGCATTCCTCTTTCCTCTAACTCCAGGAATGTCTTTCTCATAGCCTGCAGATGTATGGACATGCTCTCCCCCAGCTTCAGTTGTGCTTTATACAGTCTCCTTGTCAGCAACACTTTACTGCCCGCAGTCTCTCTAACATACACACTGCGCAATGCCTCCCAGCAATCCTTCACAGACTGGAGACACCTCATGTGTATCAGCTGACTGTCTTCCAAACTCAGGATTATGCTGGCTAATGCCTTTTCATTTCTTCTCCAGTCCCCATCATCCAGGACTGCTGGTGGATTAGTAACTATCGTCCACAATTCCTCCCTTCTCAGGTACATCTCCATCTTTACACTCCAGGAGAGGTAGTTTGTCTCATTCAGCAGAGACACCATGAAACCTCCTCCCATTACTCTGACGGAAGCCATGTTGCTTTTTTCCATTACAAGCACCAACCCCTAACAAACCATGATGCACAGCCCCTTTGACTCTAGTGTAAGCTCTCACTGGGTTTCTCTTCTCTCTGGTTTCTCTAGTCACTTTGGCTTTCTCTCTGGACTGGGCCCATAACCTGTCAGAGTGCGCACTCTGACAGTTAACATATTCTTCAGTCTTGGTACACACTGCTTATGGTTCAGTGTTTGAGCACAGTTTGTTTTATTGTACACCCCCAGGGTCCCTCTTTGAGGGAGATGGGCAGTTCAGAAATGGAAAAATAAATAACATCTGTTCTTTCTAAATACAGTTTGTTAACTTAAGTATGCAAGGAGAAATTTGACATTTATATGTTGTGTACAGTCCTTAGTTTTTTACATTATAAAGCTGTGGAATTGGTTCCCATAGGAAGCTAACCCTAGATCAGAGCATGCATTTGTTTGCTTATTTATTTGCTGCAATTTATGGACTTCTCAGTTCCAAAAAAGGCTGTTGAAAACAAGTTACTTAACTACTAAAACACTCATTGTCATGATCTTTAACTGGGCAAAATGATGCACTATAGGGTAACGATTTTTCAACCAAGGTAACTGAAATGGGCTTACTTACAGAATGTATCCAAAATCCGGGACATATGACTCTGAAGGAATTTGGGAAAGTTGTGGCTGCTTTAGTGCTATTGGCTGCTGCTGCAGTCACATGAGCTTCACTTTCAACATTCCATGACAGTTTCCCAGCCAGTCTTGCAATCCTTCACTCCCGCATCCAGCAGCAGCCACTTACATGTCTGCTTCAAAGGGGAGGGAGGATTGAACCCCTGTGCACCCCTGTGCACCCTTCTCAGCCCATGCCATTCTCCTGTATGTTCTACTAGCCTATTCTGCCCCCCTGCACCTTCCCTGATCTATGCAGCAGCCTTTGTGCACCCCACACACCCTTCCCAACCCATGCGGCACCTCTCACACAGCCCCAACCTCTTTCTTGACCTGCTCCCCCATGTATACCCTTTCTCCCTCACCTGTCAGTAGCCTTGGCTTACAACTTCCTGCTGGCTTCCCCACTGACTGTCTCCCTGCTAGCTTTCCACAAGCAAAGTAAATGGAGAAATCAATAATTTGAGGGAGGGAGGAACAGGGAAGGAAGGAAGGAAAGAAGGTTTTTGATGCTCTGATTCTTTCTGATAAGAAAATCTCTCTGAAATAGTGACTCAACAGGTCATGGGTTGTCTAGTGCTTCCTAGATATTACTTATTACAGTGGCACATATAGCTGTTGTGTACCTTGTCAGTGTAAGATTTTCATTCTTTAATACAGTAACAACAGGTTTGACCTTATTTTTGTGACAGTAGCAAATTTATAAACTTGCCAAACTTAACTCTCATAAGAATACTGTTCCTTTAAAAATAGTCAATAGGCTTTTATAATGCTCTCATGATTTTATTCACAGCTCAGTCATCTAATCAGTCCCCAATGTCTTTAACATCAGATGCTTCATCACCAAGATCATATGTATCTCCAAAAATAAGCACACCTCAGACTAACACAGTTCCTTTAAAATCTGTATCATCACAGCCAAAGGTAAGTTTTTAATGTATTGTGAGAATAAAACTGTTTATTGCTGGTCTCCAGTATTTTCATAGAATCATAGAATTGGAAGGTCAATGCACAATCCACTAGAGCAGTGGTTCCCAAAGTGGGTGGTACCACCCCCGGGGGGGGGCAGTGGGATGACTTAGGGGGGCACTAAGAGGCAAGGGGGGCAGCAGAGGAGTGCTGGAGGTGGGCCCCTCACAGGGCGCAATTCAGCTTCCCCCTCACCCCACTTGCCTGGCTTGCTGGTGGCTGAGAGGAAGGCGAGCCAGGGCTGACCCATTGCCGCAGCTGATTCTCTGCAGCTGCTGGGCCTTGCCTGTTGGGGCGGGGGTGGGGAGGGGCGACCAGGGACCATGATGCCTCCCGCATCGCCCCTTGCCTACCACCCCTTTCTTCTGCCTCCCGTCAGCCTGCGTGCTTTGGCTGAATGCGGGCTGCCGCTGTGAGAATGATGCAAGTCAAGCCTTGCGAGAGTGGATCTTCCACCCATGGAGCTTGCATAGCGGTGGCCCGCATTCGGCTAAAATGCTCAGAGGGGTGGCTGGCAGAGGGGCGATGCAGGCGGCGTAAGCCTTGTGCTTCCTGATTGCCTCCTGCACTCCCCCTCAGCAGCTGATGAGATGCGGGCTGGCGGGGAGCAGTAGCGTGGGTCTGCCTGGCTGGTTCACCTTTCCTGCAGTTCACTTCTCCCAGCTCCTGCTTGTTGGGTGAGCTGCAGCCTGGCTCAAGTTCAAGCCTTTCCCCAAAAGAGGGACCTACGGCCTTTGTTGGACCTGGAAGCTGCCTGCGGCTTTTCCAGGCAATGCAGGACCGAAGCGTGACGGACAATCAGTTCGGACAGGCTCTTTCTTTCTCAGGATGTCGGCGATCGATCAACGCGTCAAAGGAAAGAAAGAAAAAGAAAGGAAAACCGGCTAACGGTCAATAAGGAAGGGTTTACGCGAGTCGGAGGGAGAAAGTGAATGAGATATCTAGTCCAACCACCTGCTCCAGCAGAGGTTGAGGGTGTGTGTGTGTGCATGACTGTCAAAACTCTAAAAACAGGTCAAGTAGTTCTGGGGAGGTCAGTCATAAACTAGAACACTTGCTAAGCAACCGGCCACTTGTATTTGGTTTGCCAGTCACATGGCCACGCCCACCCAGTCACATGACCATCAAACCACACCCACCCAGTCATGTGACCAAGCCACACCCAGCCAGCAAGCCATGCCCACCCAGTCACATGACCAAGCCACACCCACAAATTAGGCCACGCCCACAGAACGGGTTAAGAAATTTGAATCCCACCCCTGGGTGAGGGGCACTGAGGATGAGTTTGTAGCACCAAGGGGGCAGTGGACTGAAAAAGTTTGGGAACCACTGCACTAGAGTATCTGAGAGGTGATCATCCAGCCTTTCATATGAAAACTTTCATCAAAGGAAAAGCCACAATTTCATGTAGCGTCTTTTCCCTTGACTAACAGCTTGTACATTCAAGAAATTCCTCCCTACTATTTAATATCTAACTTAAACATTGTAATTTTAACCCATTGAGCTAATTAACTGTGCCTCAGAGTAGCTGTCCTCCAAATATGTTTCAATTTGTAACTGTTCTTTTTGAACTATGGTTCCCAAAATTAGGTCCACATAGGAGCAGGTTAATGGTTAATGAATTCCAAGATACCATTGGTTATAGCCGTTGGTTATAGCAGTTTGAACAAATCTTGATCTCTAATCAAGTTTTGAACTTCAGGTTGCTACTTCAGGTATTAAGCAAGGACCAGTTTTGCAGTTAGTGTCTCAGCAGCCTGTGATTGCTGAGAAACCACAAGGTCCTGAACCTGCTTCTCCTCGAAGTCTTCAGCATTCAAGGTAAATTTAAATTAGTTGAGTTTATTTCACCATGAATTGTTCTAGAAATGTTGATTATAGATGCTCATTTTGAATGGCATGCTTTCTCATCTACACATACACACAGTGTTTTTAAATTAAACTTTGAATTATACATTGCAAAGATAATAATTGTGGATCTAATATTTCCTTATTTTAACTGGGTCACTCTGATTTTAAGAAGAAATATCTCTTCTGCAAACTACTAATCATATTGCTAAATTTGCAATTTAACCACCAGTATCTTTTAAAGTTTTTCTTATATAATGCAATTTGGCTGAAAGAACACAAGTAAGCTGGACCTGAATAAATGCATTCGCCTAAGTGCTGTGTATATTTGTGTATTAAACATTTGGATTGTTGAACCAGAAACATTTTCCACTTTGAGCCCAAATATTGCTAATTGTAAAATACAGAATGAAAGTACACTGAGTTATAAAATTTATAAGAACCATTTCAGTTGTTTCCAAGCAATAGAATACATGTTCATACTCCACTTTTATTTTACAAACTACATAGCTGGAGATATCAGAGAGCTATGTAAGACTTGAAACATGATAGAGGAAGATTTTTTCCCCACCCATTCACTTGATTTTTATGAAAATAAGTCCCATCACTTTCATTCTAGAGTAAACTGAGTCTAAAGTAACTCATGAACACAAACTTTGTTGTACAATCTAAGAGACAATTTGGCTTGAATACATTTTGGATAAACTGCACATCTCTTACTAAGCCATATGTTTTACCTTCTCCCATCTCTTTCTCCGAGGGAGAAGGTGGATGCTGGAGTTAACAATAGTAAATATGTATCCTTCAAAGAAACAGCAGTTTGATAGATGGTAATAGTTTTTTTTCTTAAATGTAAAAGTAAGCCTAGTTAGTTTTTTAAAACTGCTTTTTCTTGGCTGCTGTTTCTTTTATTGTCAACATTTCTATGCCACTCCAGTTCAAAAAGCTCTAAATAAGGCGTGTCTAACCACACCCTACAGGCTGTGTGCAGCCCCATAAGTTCATATAAAAGTGAAGTATTATTTATATGCATTAACTACATTATATATTTTATATGCGGCCCTACACAATTCCTCTTCACTCAATGCAGCCCAGGCAAGCCAAAAGGTTGGACATCCATGCTTTAAATGGAATACATCAAAAAACTGTTCTTCAACTATACAAACTAAAGATTTGTGGAAAGCAGTGAATAAAATATACATGTAGTTTAATAACTCATTAGCTCCTTTGGTGATTCTCTAAGAAGAGACAATGTTTAAAATCAACATCTTATTACTACTGGTAAAATTGTCAATTATTGAAATAATTCAGTATAACTTTCATAAATCTAAGACAATATATTTACAGTTGTGGTCATAAGTTTACATACAGCGGCAGAATTTATGATTTCCTGGCCATTTTTCAGAGAATATGAATGATAACACAAAAGCTTTTCTTTCACTTATGGTTAGTGGTTGGCTGAAGCCATTTATTATCAATCAACTGTGTTTACTCTTTTTAAATCATTTTTTTTTAAATTACATTTATATGCAGCCCTTCTCCAGACTCAGAGTGACTTACAGTCCCAGACACAACCCAATGTGCTTATAGCCTTCATTCCATTGTATATGCCTGCTTATTACTAGGGCTTTTGCTGGCTGGCATTTTACAAAATTAACTTATTGCCCCCAACAATCTTGTGTCATAAGTTTACATACCCCAGAGGATGAAGGCTGAGTCATTTTTGAGCCTTTTGAGGATTATGAATGCACAAAATTTCTTTCACTCATGGTTAGTGGTTGGCTGGATTTAATCAATCAACTTTTAAATCATCAATGGCAACAGAAACTACCCAAATGACCCTGATCAAAAGTTTACATACCCTGGTGATTTTGGCCTGATAACATGCACACAGGTTGGCACAAAGGGGTTTGAATGGCTATTAAAGGTAACCATCCTCACCTGTGATCTGTTTGCTTGTAATTAGTGTGTGTGTATAAAAGGTCAATGAGTTCCTGGACTCCTGACAGACCCTTGCATCTTTCATCCAGTGCTGCACTGACGTTTCTGGCTTCTGAGTCATGGGGAAAGCAAAAGAATTGTCAAAGGATCTGTGGGAAAAGGTAGTTGAACTGTATAAAACAGGAAAGGGATATAAAAAGATATCCAAGGAATTGAGAATGCCAATCAGTGTTCAAACACTAATCAAGAAGTGGAAAATGAGGGGTTCTGTTGAAACCAAACCACGGTCAGGTAGACCAACTAAAATTTCAGCCACAACTGCCAGGAAAATTGTTTGGGATGCAAAGAAAAACCCACAAATAACTTCAGGTGAAATACAGGACTCTCTGAAAACATGTGGTGTGGCTGTTTCAAGATGCACAATAAGGAGGCACTGGAAGAAAGATGGGCTGCATGGTCGAGTTGCCAGAAGAAAGCCATTACTATGCAAATTCCACAAAGTATCCCACTTACAATATGCCAAACAGCACAGAGACAAGCCTCAAACCTTCTGGCACAAAGTCATTTGGAGTGATGAGACCAAAATTGAGCTTTTTGGCCACAACCATAAATGCTACATTTGGAGAGGAGTCAACAAGGCCTATGATGAAAAGTATACCATTCCTACTGTGAAACATGGAGGTGGATCACTGATGTTTTGGGGATGTGTGAGCTACAAAGGCACAGGAAATTTGGTCAGAATTGATGGCAAGATGAATGCAGTATGTTATCAAAAGATACTGGAGGAAAATTTGCATTCATCAGCCTGGAAGCTACGCATGGGACGTACTTGGACATTCCAACATGACAATGATCCTAAACACAAGGCCAAGTCGACCTGTCATTGGCTACAGCAGAGTAAAGTGAAGGTTCTGGAGTGGCCATCTCAGTCTCCTGACCTCAATATCATTGAGCCACTCTGGGGAGATCTCAAACGTGCAGCTCATGCAAGACAGCCCAAGAATTTACAGGAACTGGAGGCTTTTTGCCAGGAAGAATGGGCAGCTTTACCATCTGAGAAGATAAAGAGCCTCATCCACACATACCACAAAAGACTTCAAGCTGTCATTGATGTTAAAGGGGGCAATACACCGTATTAAGAACTGGGGTATGTAAACTTTTGATCAGGGTCATTTGGGGTAGTTTCTGTTGTCATTATGATTTAAAAAGAGTAAACACAGTTGATTGATAATAAATGGCTTCAGCCAACCACTAACCATGAGTGAAAGAAAAGTTTTTGTGTTATCATTCATATTCGCCAAAAAATGGCCAAGAAATCATAAATTCTGCCAGGGTATATAAACTTATGAGCACAACTGTATGTAATATATACATTTCATATTTTAATAATAGGAAAAAATTCTTAGAAGATTTGAAAATTGTATGAATACAATACAGTGACAGTTCATTTTTTTTCTTATAGTAGTCCATCTCCTGGTCCAACTCATACCTCAAACACAACAGCACCACAAAATGTATCTGGATGGCCTACATGTTCATTAACTCCTACATTAGCAGGCCATTTCAATGAGAATCTTACAAAGCATGTCCAAGGATGGCCTGCAGATCATGCAGAAAAGCAGGTGACTATTTTTTGTGTTGTAGATCAGATCTATTCGCACTTTTGTGTGTCTGATAACATTTAGTAAGTACTCTTTGCTAATGTTTTTCATAAACTTCCCAATCTTCACTTTGTAGATTGGGGGTGGGGGGAGATTAGACTAGTTCCCTTCTGTGAGAAGAAACAAGCTGTAGAACCAGCAGAGATAGATTTTTTAAACAGTATATAACCTTGAGTAGTTAACTTGTTTTCCATCCTAACTCTGTATACATACAGTCAGCATTTATTAGACATATAGTTTGAAATTACCTGATATATCAGCAGCAGTTGTGTGACCTAGAAATTCAGTCAGCTTTCTCTATAGCTTGAAAAATTCTACGTCTTTAAAGTAGAAATAGTGGTAAAAGAATGTCTATGGAGATTCTCAGTCATCCAGGTCATGGTTGTCCCAAAGGTGCTTTTTCAAGAGGCAACTGGACTTTCTGGTTTTTCTTTCACTTCTCATCCAAGAAGCTGCTTCAGCTCTGACTGGATAGTGGGGAATGAAAGGATTTATAGTGGACAGCTGGTCATTTGCATTCTTTTAGCAAGTCACCTGGAGGTTTATCTGTGTCATCAGGGTCACAATGGGTGTGGAGCCTTCTTGGAACTGTTGAAAGGACTGTGTTGTAGACTGGAGATAGATGATGTTGTATCCCTCCCCCTCTATTGACAGAGGGCTGTTCAGTTTTGATATAGATGGCCTCTTTGACCCCTCTTTCTAACCAGCAGCCCCCTCTGTCCAAAATGTGGACTTTGCTGTCTTCAAAAGGGTGGCCTTTGTCTTTTAAATGCAGATAGACTGATGAATCTAGTCCTGATGGGTTTGTTCTCCTGTGTTGTGCCATGCATTTATAAAGTGGTTGTTTTGTTTCCCCAATGTACAGATCTACACATGGTTCACTGCATTGTACTACATATACCATGTTGCTCAGTTTGTGTCACGTATTGGGAATATTGAAAAGATGTTCAAGGAGGGCTTAATTCTAAAAAGCATAGAGGGAATTGTGGACTGCTTGAAAGATAACAAAATTCAAGTATTCTTTCCTCTCACCTTTTTGGGAGGGAGAGAAGGGCCTGCTCTAGTTTCAGTTTCTGAATTAGCCATCCCATGTCTATCAGTAAGTGTCCTCCTGAGTCCTTCTGCAATATTTGGGTGACTCTTAATAAACTGCAAAAGACTCAAGCAGTCAACCTTATTTATGACAGTTGATAAAAGTTCATAGATAGAATTTACAGTTTGACCTGTAAGCAAACATTGTCTGGAAATCTGTTACATTCACCCTTTTTAAATCTATATATATAAAAGCAAAAAAGCACTCACGCATTATCACAAAATCTCCAGAACCGTAAAGCCTACAAACTTGAAATTTGGCACGCATGTTCTTCTTGGCTTCTAGGTGCTCACTAAGAAAGGATTTTTCAAAACGATCATCAGAGCATTAGTATTTCCTATATTATTATTAACACGCTCTGATGCCAAGGAGTTCTACTTCCCCTCCCCACCTGAAAAGAAATCTCTTCCAAATGCAAAACACAAGCAGAGGAGAGGAGTTTGTTTCAGTTTTACTTTCACAGCAGCAAACAGCTTTACTACAGAACAGTTGAGCTGAGCCAAGCCCAGGCTCCTTGCTGTCTCCTTCTTGCTCACACAGCAAATACTGTTTCCGTTTCCAAACAGCCCTCAACTCTCTCACTCCCCATGAGATGCACCTAGGTTTCGAGGAGGAAAAGACAAAAAAATATGAACATGGAGTGCCGTCTCACTGTGAATTTGGAGCGCCGAATATAGAGCAGCAATGTAGTGAGGGCAGGATGCAGAGCCTGAAAGGTGTCCTCTCATGTGCCAGCTCTGGCTATTGACTCCTGCACTGGGGAAAAGAGACAGAAGAGCCAGGGTTCAGCACTGTAAAAGGACCTCACTCATTTTTTTTCTTATTAATCTACACTCAATACCCTATAATGACATGAAAACATAATTTTAGAAATGTCTGTAAATTTATTAAAAAACAACAACTGAAATATCACATTGGCATAAGTATTCAGACCCTTCACTCAGTACTTTGTTGAAGCACCTTTGGCAGCAATTACAGCCTCAAGTCTTTTTGGATATCATGTGACAAGCTTTGCACACCTGGATTGGGGGATTTTCTGCCATTCTTGCTTGCAAATCCTCTCAAGCTCAGTCAGGTTGGATGGCGACTGTTGGTGGACAGCCATTTTCATGTCCCTTCAGAGATATTCAGTAGGATTCAAGTCAGGCCTCTGGCTGGGCCACTCTAGGACATTTACAGAGTTGCCCCCAAACCACCTGTGTTGTCTTGGCTGTGTGCTTAGGATTGTTGGCATGTTGGAAAGTGAACCTTTGGTCCAGTCTGAGGTCCTGAGCACTGTGGAGCAGGTTTTCATTGATATCCCTGTACTTTGCTTCATTCAGCTTTCCCTCAACCCTTGACCGGTCTCCTAGTCCCTGCTGATAAAAAACACCCCCACAGCATGGTTCACTTTGGGGCAGGTGATGAGTGGTGTCTGGTTTCCTCCAGACATAACATTCAAAATTGAGGCCAAACAGTTCAATCTTGGTTTCTTTTTCTTTAATAAACTTTATTAGTCTTTTATGTCTCTTAAAAAGAAAAAGATACATTAACAGTTCTGTGACATCAATCTCATACAATTCTATCTTTTGTGCACATTTACAAATATATATAATTTGTACAAATTTATATATTTAATCTATAAATTGCTTATCTTACATTCCTTCATTTTTCATCTGTCTTAATTTATTCCAATTATACAATTTTCCCCAGATTTTGTAATATTCAGACTCATCTTTCTCTTGTAACATTAAGGTCAGTTTGTCCATTTCAGCACACGTCATAATTTTTTGAGTGATCAATTCATCTGGGGGAATACAGTTGTGCTTCCAGCATTGAGCGTAAGTTATTCTGGCAGCCATTAAAATATGTAATACAATATATTTTATGTTTTTTCCATATTTCTTTTTAAATATCCCTAACAAGAATAATTCTGGTTCCAATTCTATTTGATCCTTAAGAATTTCTTGCAGCCAATATTTAATTTTAATCCAGTATTTCTGGGCCTCAGGACAAGGCCACCACATATGATAGAAAGTACCCTCTTTCTTTCTACATTTCCAACATGCTGGACTCATTTTGGGGTATATCTTTGCCAATGAAAACTATTGAGTTGTGCTTCAAAGACTGTAAGCCACCCTGAGTCTCCAGAGAAGGGCGGCATATAAATGTGAATTTAAAAAAAATCTCGCTGGGGGCAGATACCATCTATAGAACATCTTATAAATATTCTCTTTGTATGACACCGATTTTGTTAATTTGTAGTTTTGGTTCCAAATACTTTCCCAATCTGTCAAATTTATATTGTCCTATGTTTTGAGCCCAAGCTATCATACATCCCTTAACAACTTCTTCTAATTCTACCTCTAACAAAAGTTTATAAATTTTTGTAATGTTTTTTTGATCTGGACCTAATAAAATTTTATCCAATTGTTGTAATTCTGAATATATTCCAAAATCTTTTATATCTTTTTTATATCTATTTTGTAACTGGAGATATGCCCACCAATCAATACATATCCCTTGTTTTTGGAGATCCTGATTCGATTTTAATTTACCTTGTGTGACTAAAACCTCTTTATATTTTGTCATTTTGCATAAGTCTAGATTGTTAAGATGTATCATAGCTTCCATCGTAGATAGCCAAATTGGAATTTTCAGATAGTATCTCCTTCTTATTTTAATCCAATTTTATATAAGGGAATCTCTAATCAAATGTCTATGGAAATATGATTGTTTTTTGGTTCCTGTCTCCCACAAAAAGGAGTGCCATCCTTTTTGCAGGTCATGGCCCTCTAAACTTAATATTTGCTTATTATTTAAAGTAATCCATCTCTTAGTCCAGGGGTCGCCAACCTTTTGTACCTCAGGGACCACCAAACTCATAATTTTAAATCCCAGGGACCACTAACCTGTTCTGTGGGCATGGCCTAATTTGTGAGTGTGGCTTGGTGGTCAAGTGACTGGCTGGGCATGGCTTGTATCTAAATATTATAAATATTTATATAAATACTGATTTTTTTAAAAAGAGCAACTTTTACCCAAAATCAGGCAAAGCAGGCAGGTAGATTGAGTTTTTTTTTTAAATTATATTTATATGCGCCCTTCTCCGAAGACTCAGGGCACTTACAATTTTGGGATACAACCCAATGCGCTCAGCAATAGCCTTCATTCCATTGTATATGCCTGCTTATTACTAAGCGGCATTTTTACAAAGTCAGCTTATTGCCCCCAACAATCTTGGGTCCTCAATTTACCTACCCCGAGAGGATGGAAGGCTGAGTCAACCTTGAGCCTGGTGGGATTCGAGCCTGCACTAATTGCAGGCAGCTGGAACTTAAGTGCTAGGCATTTAACAGACTGCACCACCAAGGCTCAGTAGAGTTGCTCACAGAATCACAAATTCATTCAGAGATCTATCTATCTGCCATCGGCTAGCTCAGTCTGTCATATAAAATTTGCTTGCAAGCAAACTCATAAAATTTGCTAGCAAGCAAACTCACAAAATTAACTCACAACATACCATGTATGTAAATATTGAATTTTTTTTATTAAAAAGCAATTTTTACCCAAAATCAGGCAAAGCAGGCAGGCAGATTGAGTTGCTCACAGAATCATTCAGTGATCTGTCTATCTATGCCATCAGCTAGCTCAGTCTGTCACATAAAATTTGCTTGCCATGAGTCTGCACTGAATAATAGAACCTTCAGTCCTAAGGGAGGTTGTGATGACCCAGAGTGTCTCAGAAATATAACAAAATCCAAAACGTAACTAAAAGTCCTTTAATGCCTTCAACTTGGCTTCACTGTTTAATTGTTCACAGTGTAGGAGTCAAAATAACATTTCAAAGGCAAGAAACACAGTTCGCATTCAAAGAGCCGATAACAAAGCAAAAGCCAAAAACAAACCGCATTGAATAAAGTTCCTTGACAGACCAGGATAGATAATTGCCAGCTTCAGGAAGATAACCAGGGACAATCCATTGGAAGAACGCCAACCAAGATAAACCTTCTTTAGAACTAAAACACTAATTTGTCTCCAGTATCTGTTAGCACTCAGGCCCAAACTCTTATGCAAATCTTACACCTGCAACCCATGAAGAGGATCATGGCCCTCTCCTCCCTAGTAGACCACATTTTACCCTGATCCTCTCCTCCCTGCGTGCCCTAGGATGGATAGGGGATGGGCCTGGGTCCTCCTCTGACTGCTCAGCTGGCCTCTGCCCTTCCCCAGCCTCCTCCACCACTTCTGGAGCCACACTTCCACTCCCTGTTGGCTGTTCCTCCTCTTCCTCAGAGTCAGTCTCCACCAGGGGAATGACAGAGGTTCGGCTGTGCTTAAAAGCAGAGCCAAAGATCTAAAGACCAGCTACAAAGCAAGAAATCCAACCATTTCCTGCTTCCTAGCTAATCTAAATCTCCCGGCATAGCAGAACAGTTGATGGTCAGAAAAAGGAAAAATAGCAATTTAGCAGGCAAGTTTGCAGGGTAAGGAGTGAGTGGGCAGGGAGGGTTCCCACGGGACATGTGGGCGGTGCAGCCTTGTGTTTCTGCGCAGCCTGGATTAATTGCTTTGGGTGGGGTGCTCTGAGGGTGACATTTCTCTGCGGCCCACCAAAATTTTTCTCGTGGAGCACCAGTGGGCAACCGCTGCCTTAGCCCTTAGCACTGCCTTAGCCCAATTAACACTGTTGCTTTATAATACATCTCCCAGTTTGGGAGTCCAAAGCCACCTCTGCTTTTATTATCTTGTAGCACTTCCATTCTTATTCTAGGTTTTTTCCCCTAGCCATATAAATTTTGCCATAATTTTATTCATCTCATTGGAAAAGAATTTCTCTAATTTAATGGGGATCATTTGAAATAGATATAAAAAATTGGGTAGGATAGTCATTTTGATCACCACTATTCTTCCTAATGGTGATAGTTGTAATTTGGCCCATAATTCTAAATCTTTCTTTGTTTGTTGTATAAGTTTAGTATAATTATTCTCTTTTATTGTTATACAGTGTGCGGTCAACCAAATACCTAAATATTTAATTTTCTTCGTTATTTGCAGTCCCATTGCTCTTTCCAATTCTATTTTCTGTGATTCTGTCAGATTTTTAGTTAAAAGTTTAGGTTTTTGTCTTAATTTTAAGGCCGGATATTTCCCCATATCTTTCCAATTCTCTAATTATCTCCTTCCCTGTCTCTATCGGGTCTTCTGTGATAAATACCAGGTCATCTGCAAAGGCTTGCAATTTATATTCTTCCTTTTTGACTTTAGTTCCTTTTATGCCTGGATTCTGTCTAATTCGACTTGGACTCTTTAGTGACAAGATAAAAAGCAGAGGTGACAGAGGACAACCTTGCCTTACTCCTTTTCTTATTTTAAAACTGGGTATTTTCACCATTTAATATGATGGTCGCTTTCTGGGTAGAATATATTGTTTTTATTACGTTCTCAAATTTATTTCCTAATTTCATATTTTGAATTTGTTATATCATAAATTTCCAATTTAAATTATCAAATACCTTCTGGGCGTCCAGAAAAACAAGGGCTACTTGTTTCTCCGGGTGTGCCTCATAGTATTCCAGGATGTCTAGCACTATCCTTATGTTATTTCTGATTTGTCTAAACGGCAAGAATCCATTTTGGTCAGAGTGGATATATTCATTCAGTAAGTTTTTCAGTCTGTTTGCTATTATAGTCGTGAAAATTTTATAATCGACATTCAATAATGATATTGGCCTGTAATTTTGGATTAATCTATTATCTGTGCCCTCCTTTGGGATTAGCGAGATATATGTTTCCCTCCATGAGTCTGGCATTTTGGCTTCTATCAAGACTTCATTATATAAATCCAACATCAATGATCCTATTTGTTCATCCATTATTTTATATAATTCTCCCGGAAATCCATCTGGCCCTGGAGTTTTATTGTTTTTCTGATTCTTAATTGCTTGCTTCAATTCTGACATAGTTATTTCTTTAGATAGGTTTTCCTTTAGGTCTTCTGCTATTAATGGACTCCTTTCCTCTTCCAAATACTCTCTTATCTTTTCATCATCTACCTCCTCACATTTATACAGTTCTTCAAAATACTGTTGTGCAATTTCTTTTTTCCTATCTATTGTATGTTGGTATTCTCCGGTCTTATCCTGTAGTTGATACATTATTCTCTTTTCCCTTTCTTTTTTAAGTCTATATGAAAGCCATCTTCCCAGTTTATTTGCTTGCTCGAAAAAGGTTTGTTTGGCTGCTTTTAGGTTTTTCACCATTTCTTCCTGTTCTAATATGTTAAATTTATGTTTAACTAAGGTCAGTTTTTCTCTAATTTCAGTATTTTGTGGTGTTTTTTGCAACTGAAATTCTAAATTTTTAATTTCTTCCTGCAAGGTATTATGTTGAGTTCACCTCTTTTTATTCTTTTTAGCTGTATAAGATATTATGATTCCGTGTATGTAAGCCTTTGTGGTGTCCCAAAAATTTTGTGTCTATGTATGTTGTCTAGTATTTTCACTAAAAAATAGTGCTAATTCTTCTTTAAGTTTCAGAATAAATTCTTTATCTTTTAATATGGGTGTATTTAAAGTCCATCTCTGTCTTATTTTTTTCTGACCTCTCCAAGTTATTTTAAGTGGGTTGTGGTCTGCCCAAGTGTTTGGTAGTATTTCTATGTCCAGTCTTGGTTTCATCAGACCAGAGAATCTTGTTCCTTACAGTCTGAGAGTCCTTCAGGTGCTTTTTTTGTGTGCAAACTCCAAGCAGGCTTTCATGTGTTTTGATGCTTCCATTTAGTCACTCTGCCATAAAGCCCAGATTGGTGGAGGACTGCGGTGATGGTTGTCCTTCTGGAACTCTGTCCCTCTCCACACAGGATCTCTGGAACTTAGTCAGAGTGACCCTCAGGAGGTTCTTGGTCACCTCTCTTACTAAGGCCCTTCTCCCCTGATTGCTCAGTTTGACTGGGTGACCAGCTCTTGGAAGAGTCCTAGTTGTGCCAAACTTCTTCCATTTGAGAATTATGGAGGCCACTGTGCTCTTAGGAACCTTCAGTGCAGCAGAAATTCTATTGTAGTCTTCCCCAGGTCTGTGCCTTGCAATAATGCTGTCTCTGAGCTCTGCAGGCAGTTCCTTTCGACTCGTGACTTTTCCTCTGCTACAGTATGCATTGTCAGCTGTGAGGCCTTCTATAGAGAGGTGTGTGTGTTCCCAAATCATGTCCAATCAATTTAATTTACCACAGGTGGACTCCAATGAAGGTGTAGAAAGGTGTCAGCAACTGTTAAGAGAAATGGGAGGCACCTGAGCTAAATTTAAAGTGTTGTTGCAAAGGGTCTGAATACTTATGCCAATGTTGATATTTCAGTTTTTTCTTTTTAATACATTTACAGACATTTCTATAATTCTGTTTTCACTTTGTCATTACGGGGTACTGAATGTAGATTGAGAAACAAATGAATTTCAACAACTAAAATCAGGCTTCCACATAACAAAATTGACAAAAGCGAAGGGGGTCTGAATACTTTCTGAATGCACTGTATTTTGCAAATTAATAAAATGCAAAAACCATGTGGTCACAGTCCAGTATTAATGTAAATCAAATGAAAGAACACAGTTTCCTTATGGAACGGCAAAAGTTATTCAAAACAACAACATAAATCAAAGGGGAAAAAGCATCTAGAGTCCAGGAAGGGGTTAAAATAAATCAGCATTCAACCGACCAGTTAACTTTTAAAGATGAAAAGCAGAGTAAAACAGAAGATTCAGAAAGTGAAGTTAAAACCCAGCATACTTAAGGAAAGGAACTGCTGAGAGGAAGATAGATAACCATTGACTTTCTGACCACTCCCACCGGGAACTGGAATCCTCAAGACTCCCCAGGTGGGTCCACGGTCACCTGAAAGTCATCTTAGGTCATTCCTAAGTGCTTCAATTTAAATCCAGGGAGCAGCACTTTGAGAGAGCCAGCTTTTGGCAGCAAAAACAGCAGATTGTCAGCAAGAGAGAAAAAAAACCCTTACCATTCAACAGTCATCTTGGGGAGGAGTCCAAAAACCTGGCTTTATTTTACTTATTTATTAAACCTGTGTTTGCAATATGTAGTTGTCCTGTCGATAGTCTTAGGGATTTGTATCCTAGAAATTGTGATATTTGTTAGATTTTTGTTTATATATCCATTATTTATTTCCAACTATTAATACCATATATTTGATCTTTATGCATATTTTATTTTTATTTTAATCCTTTTATTATTTTGTGCAACTGAAGCTCTTTCCTCCTATTTTCCCCACAACAACCCAATGAGGTGGTTAGGGCTAAGATAGAATGCCTGGCTCAAAGTTACCCAGCTGGGTTCATTTCAGTTTTATAATGCTAACATATCAGAGTCTGTGTTTGCAGTTTTCCCCACAGTGCCTTGGCTTGACTTTGCCTGTTGAGTGCAGAGTTTGAGAATTTAACATTACTTCATGTCAACCAAGTACTGTATTTTTTGCTCCATAAGATGCACCTTTTTGTCTCCTAAAAGTGGGTGGAAATGTCTCCATCTTATGGAGCGAATATTGCCGAAGCCCCGCCCACCCACCACCTACCACTTTCAGTTATTTTTTCACGCGTCTCGCCTCCCGTCCCAGGAAACAGGACGCACAAAAGCTGAAAATGGGGCATGCGGAGGCCAAAAATGGGGTGCACAGAGGCCAAAAACGGGGTGCATCAAGGCCAAAAACTGGAGTGCGTCTTATGGTCAGGTGCATCTTACGGAGCAAAAAATATGGTAAATGTAATAGACAGTGATTGCAGCAACCTTACATTTTATTTATTCCTTAATACTGAAGAACATCTTGGGCGGTAGGAAAAATATTAATGATTGCTTTCTGTTAGTAAGTTAATCATATTTTTATTTTTTATTTTTTCAAATGGTTTTATTATTTTCCACCACTACAGATCATAATTAAATTTTCAACAGCGTTCACATCAACATTCAATTTTATCTTATGTTTCTATCATCTATTCGTACATATCTCTAATAAATATTATCTTTACTTATATTTACCGTTAATATCTAGTTTTGTCTATTTTACCTGTCTACATATCTATGTATCACTCTCTTGAGAATTCTCCTGTGTAGTCAACTTTTTCAATTCTTATCTCTCTTTTCTAGCCACTCGTATCATCTATGCCAAACTGAGTAATAGTCAGATTCTTATTTTTCCTTCATTTTTGGTGTGAGCATATCCATTTCTGCACAGTCTACTATTTTTTGTAGAATTAATTATTCTGTTAGGACCTTGTGCTCTTTCCACATTTGCGCATAAGCTATTCTGGCCGCTGTCAATATGTGTAACATATATTTTATCTTTTTCGGATATTGTTTTTTGATTATCCCCAATAAATAGAGTTCCGGTTTGAATTCAATTTGATGTCCGGTAATTTCTTGTATCCAATCTTTAATTTTGGTCCAATAAGTCCTGGCCTTGGGGCATAGCCACCACATGTGATAAAAGGTACCATCAACTCATTGACACTTCCAACATTTTGGGTTGGTATTTGGGTATATCTTAGCTAGTCTTGCTGGGGCTAAGTGCCATCGGTAAAACATTTTATATAAATTTTCCTTATATGTTGAGGCCGTTGTTAATTTATAATTTATGTTCCATAGTTTTTCCCATTCTTCTAAATTTATATTATAACCAAAATTCTGCGCCCATGCTATCATCGTATTCTTAACCGTTTCCTCCTCCATCTTAAATCTAACAGATATCTATACGCTTTGGATATAAATTTTTGTTCAGGTCCAAGTAGAATTTTGTTCAATTGATTTTGCCCCATATCAAATTCAAATTCTTCTGAGTCTGCTTTATATCTATTTTGAATTTGAAGATATAGCCACCAATTGTAATTCCTTGTTCTTTTAATTCTTGATTTGTTTTTAATTTTCCTTGGGCATCTAATAAATCACTGTACTTTATCATTTTGCCTAAATCTAGTCTGTTTGGGTGTATCATGGCCTCCATGGTTTTTTTTAAGCTTTTATTTTAAGACAAGCATACAAACAAAACATAAAAACATATTCCATTTTACAGTGTCAGTTGGTTACAGATCCTTTGTGTTATCCTTTCATAGTCATCACTCACAATTTATAAAAAAGATTCTCATATTGTCAATATAAAACATTCTTATATATTTATCAATTATTTATACACGACTAAACTATTTCATCAATTATATGAGATATTCTCAATTTTATTATAAAATTTATATTATACTTTCATCCAATGGTTATATATATTATATATTATATTTTATATCAATTTCTATTACAAAATTATATATTCTATTACGTTACCAAGTCTTTTTATCCAACCGTTAATAAAACAAATCCAATATCTTATAAAATTGTTTATCTTCTTGATCTCTAATTTCAAATGTCAATTTGCTCATTTCAGCACAATCCATTATTTTCTTAATAACTTCCTCCTGCGTAGGTATTTTATTGTTTTTCCAGTTCTCAGCAAATGCAATTCTAGCTGCTGTTAAAACATTTACAATCAAATATTTCAACTCTTTATTATAAATATCTGGTATAATTCCCAATAAAAATATTTCTGGTTTCAAGTCTATATGTTGTTGTATCATTTTTTCCAACCACGTGTGGATTTTAGTCCAATAACTTTTTGCATCCAAAAATGTCAACCACATATGGTAATATGATCCAGGTATCTGATGACATTTCCAACATTTATCCGATTTATTCTTGAACATTCTTATATTCTCGGGGGCAAGTGCCACCTGTAAAACATCTTATACAAATTTTCTTTATAAGCAGTTGACATTGTCATTTTATAATTCTGGGACCATAATTTTTCCCATTTCTCTAAGTCAATCCCATATCCAAAATTTTTCCCCCATGCAATCATTGTTTTTTTAACTTGTTCTTCTTCCATTTTAAATTCTAATAAATGTCCATAAAGTTTTTTAACTACCTTTTCATCAGTACCCATCAGAATTTTATCTAACTCAGTCAACTTATCATAAATACCTTCTATTTTAGAATCTTTGTGAAATCTAGATTGTATTTGCAAATATGAAAACCAATTCATTTTTATACTTTGTTCTTCCAATGCTTGCATAGATTTAAGTTCACCCTTTTCATTCAATATCTCACCATATCTAACTGTTTGTTCCTTTTTGTATATTACTGGATATGAAAAAGCTTCAATAGTAGATATCCATAGTGGAATTTTTAAATAGTATTGTTTTTTAATCTTCTCCCAGTTTAAAAACAGCCTCTCGAATATAATGTCTTCTAAAGTACCCTTGTGTTTTAGTTCCCTTATACCAAAGGAATGCATGCTACCCCAATAACAAATCATGTCCTTCTAAAGTCAATAGTCTACTATTCCTTAGTGTTATCCATTCTTTTACCCACATCAAATTTGCCACCTGGTAATATAATTCCCAATTGGACAATGCAAACCCTCCTCTTATTCTTGCATCCTGTAACAGCTTAAATTTTATTCTTGCTTTATTTCAACACAGTTTTATTTAAATCTTCAAAAAACTCTTTCCCTAATCGGGAGGGGGCGACCTGCTATGGGAAGGGCTGAGGAATTTGGATAACATCTGTCAGACAAAATTGCCCGGATTCGGAGCGGATTGTCCTCCGATTTGCAGTGGTCTGAGGAACAGGGTACAAGTAGTCTGGCTAATGTGACTCATGGCGAGTTTGATCCTGTTTCCAAGGATGAAGTGGACAGGATTATGCGGCGTCTGAGTTCCACCACATGTTTGTTGGACCCGTGTCCTTCCTGGTTGGCTTATGCCTCCAGGGAGGTCACCTGCGGTTGGCTCGGCAGTTGTCAACGCTTGTTGAGAGAGGGTGTTTTTCCCTCCGCCTTGAAGGAGGCGGTGGTGAGACCCTCCTGAAGAAGCCTGCTCTGGACCCACCGTGTAGACAACTGCTCCAGTCTCCAACCTTCGCTTTTGGCAAAGGTTGTTGAGAGTGTGGTGGCTCAGCAGTTTCCATTCTTCCTGGATGAAGCGGACTACCTGGATCCGCATCAGTCGGGCTTCCGACCTGGTTTCAGCACGAGACGGCATTGGTCGCTGATGGATGATCTCTGGAGGGCACGGGACAGGGGTTTTTCCTCTGTCCTGGTCCTATTAGATCTCTCAGCTGCTTTCGATACCATCGACCATGGTATCCTTTTGCATGCCTCGGGGTTGGGAGTGGGGGCACTGTCCTTCAGTGGTTCACCTCCTACCTCTTGGGGCGGTCGCAATCGGTGTTGGCAGGGGGGCAGAGGTCGACCTCGAGGGTGCTTTCTTGTGGGGTCCCTCAGGGGTTGGTCCTCTTACCTCTTTTATTTAACATCTACATGAAGCCGCTGGGTGAGATCATTCGTGGTTTCGGGGTGAGTTTCCATCAGTACGCGGATGACACCCAGCTGTACATTTCCACCCCGAACCAGATCAGTGATGCCCTCTCCCTGATGACCGTGTTTGGATGCGTACGGATTTGGATGAGCGGAACATGCTTCACTCAACCCGCCAAGACTGAGTGGTTGTGCATACCGCATCTCGCCCAGTCAGGAACATCCATCTTTGGTCATAGGGGAGAGGTGTTGCCCCTGTGGATAGGGCGAATCTGTTGGTCCTCCTGATGTACGGCCCGTTGGAGGAGCAGGTGGCCGCCGCCAGGGGGCCTTTTCCCAGCTCCGCCTTGTTCGTCAACTTCGCTCATTTCTGGACCAAGATGCCCTGCGCACAGTCACTCACGCTCTTGTCACCTCTAGACTCGACTACTGCAACGCTCTCTATTTAGGACTGCCCTTGCATACCATCCGGAGATTGCAGCTGGTGCAGAATGCGGCGGCACGGGTGGTGGATTGTTTCAATGTCTTTGGGTATCTGTGGTAATTTTGCCTTTTGTAAATATTGTTTAATTTTTTCTTCTTGAATGTTTTCTTGATAATACAATTTTCCATAGTAATCTTGTATAATTCTTTTCTTTTCTTCACTTCCATAGCAGACAAATCCTTCTTCATCTGTTAAATGACTAATTCTCCTTGATTCTCTTTCCTTTCTAAGTTTATAAGCTAACCATCTTCCTCGTTTATTTGCGTCTTCAAAATAATCCTGTTTAGCGTTTTTAATCTTTTGATCTAACTCCTCTTTTTCCATTAATCCCATTTTATGTTTATTTATATCCATTTTAATTTTAATGTCTTTTTTTGCGGAGATTTCTGTAGTTCTTTTTCTAATTTTTTAGAGTCATCTTTCAGTATTTTGAAAGTCTTTTTCTGTTTAATATTTCTTTTCCTTGTATAGTCAATTATCAAACCTCTTGTATAGGCTTTCATCGTGTCCCAAAGATTCTGTAACGATGTATCCTCTTTTTAATTTTCATTAAAAAAAACCAATTCTCTCTCAATTTTCTATTTAAAATCTTCTTCCTTTAATATCATGTTATTTAGAGTCCATCTAGATCTCATCTTTTGTCCTTTCCAAGTAACTATCATTGCATTATGATCTGCCCAAGTACTTGCTTCTATTTCAATTTCTTGTATATTAGAAAGTAAATCATCTGATGTCCATATCATATCTATTCTTGACCATGATTCATGTCTGTTTGAGTAAAAAGTATATTGCTTATTTCCCATATTTTTCTCTCTCTATGCATCTTTTAAGTTTATTTCTTCTATCATTTGAAAGAAGGATTTTGGTAACGTCTTTCATGGCCTCCATGGTTGACAGCCAACGTGGTATTTTCATATGATGTTTATTCTTGATTTTCCTCCATGTTTGTAATAATGAATTTCTTATTAGATGCCTATTAAAGTAGGCATGTCTTTTACCTTTTTTTCTCCCACAGATATGCGTGCCAACCTTCCTGGAGGTCATGACCTTCTAATGTTAGTATTCTTTTGTCTTTTAATTTAACCCAGTCTTTAACCCAATTTAATATCTCTGCCTGGTAGTATAATTCCCATTGTGGTAGCCCAAAACCACCTCTGCTTTTACTGTCCTGCATCAATTTTAGTTTAATACATGATTTCTTGCCCAGCCAGACAAATTTAGTTGTTATTTTGTTTAATTCATTGAAAAATGGTTTTCCTAATTTTATCAGGATCGTCTGGAAAAGATACATCAATTTTGGTAGAGTGTTCATTTTCAACACTGCAATTCTGCCTAATATTGATAATTGTGGTTTTCCCCATATTTCTAAATCCCTCCTGATTTGTTCAATTAATTTGGTATAATTATCCTCTTTTATTGATGAGCACCTGGCAGATAGCAATATTCCCAAATACTTTTTTTTTCACCCTGTAGTCCCATTTTACATTGTAATTCTGTTTTCTGTTTTGCAGTGCAGTTTTTAATTAACATTTTAGTTTTGTTTTTATTTATTTTCAATCCTGCAACTTCTTCAAATTTTTCTATTTCTTGGAGTAGTACTGGTCCATTTTCAATTGGTTCTTCCACTATGAATACAAGGTCATCTGCAAAAGCTTGGACCTTGTATTCTTTGTTTCTAATTTTAATCCCCTGTATTCTTAAATTCCATCTGACTGTGGCAAGTAACACCTCTAAGGATAGAATAAATAGCAGAGGTGATAATGGGCACCCTTGTCTCACTCCTTTGCCTATCTCAAAGTCATCTGTATGTTCTCCATTAGCACACTTGCTGTTTGGGTAGAGTATATCGCTTGTAATGTCTTAACTATATTAGTACCAAAATTCATTCTTGTTATTTGTTGTAGCATAAATTTCCAATTAAGATTGTCGAAACCCTTTTGTGCGTTCAAAAAGATTAGTGCTGCTTGCTTTTCGGGGTGTGCTTCATAATACTCAATTGTATTTAGCACTATTCTAACATTGTTCCTGATTTGTCTATTTGGCAAGAAGCCATTCTGGTCCGAATGTATAATCTCACTTAAAATTGGTTGTCATAAATATTTTATAGTCTGTGTTCAATAAGGAAATTGGTCTATAATTTGAAATCACTTGTTGGTCAGTAACTTCCTTTGAAATTTGGGTGACGTATGCCTCAGACCAGGACTTTGGTAATTTAGCTTCTAGTAATGCCTCATTATATACCTCTAGTAGTATTGGTTCAAATAGTTCATACATATTTTTATATATTTCACTAGGAAAGCCATCTGGTCCTGGTGTTTTGTTATTTTTCTGCTTTTCTGTTGCTTTTTTAAGTTCTACTGGTGTTATTGCTCCATTTATTATTTCCTTTTGTTCTTCTGAAATTGAACCCAAACCATTCTCCTCTAGGTATTGTATTATCTTTTCCTCCATAATTTCCTTGTTTATACAACTTCCCAAAATAGCTTAGTGCAATGTGTTTTTTTTCTTTCATCTGACAACAAATGTTCCCTTCTTTATCTTTCAATAGTTGAATTAATCTTTTTTCTTTTTCTACTTTTAACTTATGGGCTAGCCATCTACCTGGCTTATTTGCAGATTCAAAAAAGTTTTGTCTTATAAATTTTAAATTCCATGCTCATTTCTCTAAAAATGTCAGGTTTAATTTGTGTCTAATCTTCATTATTTCTTTTTTCATTGTCATATTCTTAGGGTCTTTTTGGAGTCCGTGTTAAGAAATATCCCAGTTAGGAGAATGAGTGTGCTCAGGGAAACATAGTGAGAGCGATTATGAATAACACACATGACACGAAGATACACTGAATACTGAAATGTAGGTTTTACTTCCAGTAAATGGTTAAGCAGAATCCAAAAAAAAAACAGTCCAAGTCAAACACGGTGAATGCAGTCAGTCATCAAAGCAATAATTCAGTTGATAATCCAAAAACAAAGTCCTTTTCCTTACCAGTATCGTACACAAAGTTCAGTACACGAAGTTTGCAAACTATAGCAAAAAACTCACAACAATATCAGAAGAATGAGGAGTAATCCCATAGTAAAGAGACTCGTACGAAATACAAACGGAGAATAGAGTGGAATGGAGTGGAGTGGAATGGAGATCGAACCAGGTTTCTGGCTCCATCTGATGGCCGTTGGCAGAAACTTCAGCCAATCACAATCGGCATTCTCTTAAGATACAATATCAATTTACTATCCTGGTTTATATATTGCTAACCCAACTGTTAGGTGACTATCATTCCTAACATTCTCCCCTTTGGGTTTAACAATATGTATAACCTTACAGTTTTTAAGTCCATGTTCCTCACAACAAGCTTTATGTTTTACAGCGCCTTGTGCTTTTGTAAAATGATCTGCAATGTTATTCTCAGACATGCAGTATTCCAGTTCAGTCATTTTACTTGTCTCACATTGTCTCACATTTAGATATCGTAGATCCGTGTGTTTTGCTCTTGTCTTTACAGCAAGATTTGAGGCCATCTGACTTGCTGATTGGTTGTCTTCATATACAATAATAGGTTCCTTTACAGTAATCCCTATGTCAATCATTAATTGTTTATAAAATACTAAACCTGTACATAATAGAGTTAAACATGAGAATTCAGCCTCCATTGTTGATAAGCTTATGTTTTTGTCGAATAGACCGCCATCCAATCAATACTTTTCCTAATAATACTACAGTACCTGATATTGATTTATGTGTAGTTATATCTGTAGCGAAACTTGCATCAGCATATGCAGTTAACTGTAGTTCATTTCTAGGCTCTAAATATAATGCATAATGCATTGTTTGTTTAAGATATCTTAACACACGCTTAGCAGCTTGCCATTGCCTTTCAGTAGGCTCAGTGTTAAATCTGGCTAATTGGTTAACACTATACGCTATGTCTGGCCTAGACCAATTACTAAGATAGGATAAGCTGTCAATTAAAGATTGATAAATGTTTTTATCAAACACAGGACTTTGAATATCAGTGTGGCTAAACTCCTGGCTCATAGGTGTTTTAGCTGGTTTACAAAGTTCCATTTTGAAGTTTTTCAGTAATTGATTAATTTTACCTGTTTGTGATATTTTGTAGCCTCCTCTAGTTTTATCTATTTTCAAACCAAGATATTGTTTAATTTCACCTAAATTTTTAATTTTAAATTTCTTCTCCAACAGTGAAATAATAGCAGTAGCTTCTTTTTCAGTTTTGGTGATTAATACTATGTCATCAGTAAACAGTAGCAACAATGAAACTACACCAACACTTTCCTTTTTGAATAAACATGGATCAGCCATGCCAGCTACAAAACCTATCTTCGTTAATTCCTTCACTATGCACTGGTTCCATTCATAGCCTGATTGCTTCAAGCAATACAGACTCTTTTTTAATCTCCAGCAATCAGTTTTATTATCAGTTTTTATTCCCAAAGGCTTTTTTTTATATTCATATTTATATGCTGCCCTTCTCCAGACTCAGGGCTTACAATTTTGGGATACAACCCAATGTGCTCAGCAATAGCCTTCATTCCATTGTATATGCCTGCTTATTACTAAGCGGCATTGTTACAAAGTCAGCTTATTACCCCCAACAATCTTGGGTTATCAGTTTACCTACCCTGAGAGGATGGAAGGCTGAGTCAACCTTGAGCCTGGTGGGATTCGAGCCTGCACTAATTACAGGCAGCTGGAACTAAGTGCTAGGCTTTTAACAGCCTGCACCACCAAGGCTCTAAATATCTATATATTTTTTAAATATATAGTTTGTTGCAATGGTGCATGCAGATATGCCATCTCAACATCTAAATGGTTAATATATTTCTTTTTTGCTGCCCACACTAATGCTGCTTGTAATGTAGTCGCCTTCAGACTAGGTGCAAATACCTCATCGTAGTTGTTGGCTGACTGATTAACCCCTTGTGCTACTAACCTGGCTTTATGGGTAACAGTCCCATCTATACCTGTCTTAACTTTATAACTTGTTACTTCACGACTCGACTACTGCAACGCCCTCTATTTAGGACTGCCCTTGCATACCATCCGGAGATTGCAGCTGGTGCAGAATGCTGCCGCGTGGGTGGTGATGGGAGTTACCCGATTCTCCCATATTACCCCCTTCCTGCGCGACCTGCATTTGTTGCCGGTTGCACTCCGGGTGAGATTCAAGGTTTGGCTTTAACATTCAAAGTCCTACACGACATGGGTCCACAATATTTAAGGGAGTGTCTCCTGCAGATATCGAGTGCCAACCGCCCTGTACGGGCACACAGGCAGGGGCTCCTCGGGGTCCCGTCGGCAAGCCAGTGTCGGCTGGCGGTCCCCCGGCGGCGAGCCTATTCTGTGGCGGTCCCTGACTTATGGAACCAACTGCCTCTAGGCCTCCGTCTGGCCCCTGACCTCCGCACCTTCCGTCGCGAGTTGAAGACCTGGCTATTTGACCAAACCGGGCTGTGACTACCTCACGGGGGGTATGGGATAGTTTTAAACTATTTTAATCTGGTCTTATTGGACTTTATATTTGTTTAATTCTTTTTAATTATTTATTGTATTTGTATGTTTTAGTTGTGAGCCGCCCGAGTCTTGGGAGATGGGGCGGCATATAAGTCCAATAAAATAAATAAATAAATAAATAAATAAATAAATAAATAAATAAATAAATCGACTTACACCCTATGGCATGCTCACCTGGTGGTAACCTGACATTCTCATATACCTCCAGCCTTTGTAAGGATTTCAGTTCCTTATTTATTTATTTATAATTGGACTTATCCATTGCTTCCTGCCAAGCAGCCTGATCCTTAGCAGGACACAGTTTCAGTTCATTATAAGTTGAAGGAACTGTATTTACTTGGCATGCTATACTAGCCTGATATCTATCAGGTGGTCGTGATATACGGGTTGATCGTCTAGGTAACTCAGGGCTTAATGGTGGACTCTCCTGTTTTACCTGCTCCTGTTGTTCTACATCATCTTGTGCCTGTTCATCTTCTTTAATATCTATTGCTGGTTTAACTATATTATCTTTAGGGACTATTTGGGTTTCGATAATAATATCATTTGTGGATTCCTGTTCCAGCCTATCCCAACCAACGTGCTCAAGAAATTTCGCACTAGCACTACAGTAAATGTTAGTTGTGTCTGGTTCCCAGAATCTAAACTACTTATGGTTGGCCTCACACCCAACAAAAAACAACCTCCTAGCTCTATGTTGCCCTTTTAGTCTTACTTGTGATGGAATGTGTACCCATGCAGGAGTTCCGAATGTATGTATATAACCTAAATTCGGTTTTCTGCCATGCCAACGAGTGAATGGCAATTCACCAGTTGTTGTGTTCACCACATTGTTTAACAAATGATTGGCACACATTATGGCTTCTCCCCACAGTGTTTTAGGCAAATTCGAATCGGATAACATAGTGCAAGCCAAGGCTTGTGATGTTTGCCCTCTTCGTTCTATGAATGCATTATGTTGTGGCCTGTAAGGGGCAGAACGTTTATGTTCTACACCAATCCTTTTTAACATAGTTTGGAATTCGTTATTAACAAACTCAGTCCTATTATCAGTAACTAACGTCATTACCCTATGTTTCATTTTCTTCTCAGCAAATCTTAGCCAATTAAAGAAATGTTGGAATGTTTCTGTTTTGTTTTTCATTAGATAGCAGAAACCATACTGTGAGTAATGTTCCATTATGCTCAAAATATAGCAGGCACCACCCAAACTGGGTTTCATAGGACCAATTAAGTCAGCAAAAATAACCTCTAAAGGTTCTTTGGTTTTAAATGCATTAAGTCTGTTTGCGGGAGTAATCTTGCTTTTCTCCTGAGTACAGGCATTACAGTTTAAATACTTGTTACAGGGTTTCAACTTTACTCCCTCTGCCAATTTGACAGTTCGTTGCAACATTTTGAAATTAATGTGCTCCAGACGTCTACCATGTTTCCCCGAAAATAAGACACTGTCTTATATTTTTTTTGGCTCCCAAAAACACACTAGGTCTTATTTTCGGGGTAGGTCTTATATATTTATGGTGCCAAATAGTGGGTGTGAGTGTGGGGGTGTTTCGGTGCACGGTTGCTCCCTGAAAAGTCTTCCTGGAACTGGAGATTTACACTAGGTCTTACTTTCGGGGTAGGTCTTATTTTCGGGGAAACACGGTATGTAGTAAATGTGTGCATTCATCATGTGGCTTAACATTATTATAAACTGAGTTAGCCATCTGCAACTGGTCATCATGTATCACATATAAATCATTCACTAAAGTTGCAGTAACACTTTTACCCTCTTTTTCAATTATACATTTATCTCCCCTAAATTTTACTACATAACCAATATTAACTAAAGCTCTTATTGATAATAAGTTACATTTCAGTTTAGGTATATATAACATAGATACATGCTCATTTACACACGAACAATATGCAGTACCTTCACCAGCTGCTTTCATCTTCCAACCGTTTGCCAATGATACATGCTGCTTACTCGTGAACATCTTTACAAATTTTTCTCTATTGTTCGTCATGCATTGCGATGCTCCACTATCAACAACCCACAAATCATGGTTTACAGTGGACTTGTTAGACATAGCTAAACTAATATTCTGTTTAGTCTTCTGGTAATTACCAGTATTCTTACCCTTCTTACAGAATCTAGCTATATGTCCCTTAGCCCCACAAGAAAAACATTTCCTAACAGTATAGGCAGTTGAAGACAGTTTTTCTTCCTTCGGTTGTTTCACTCTAAGTTGGTCTCTATCCTGTCTTCTCCTTGCTTCTTCTAACAATCGTCCAGTTATGTCAGTCAATGTCAGTTCATTTCTGGTCAAGACTTCCAGTGAAGATACATAATCATCATAACTTTCATCCAATGAGGAAAGAATGATGTAAACTTGATGTAGCTCAGAAAAAATCAATTCTTTTTCATGTAATTCTTGAAAAGTTCTGAGCCTTGGTGGCTCAGGCTGTTAATTGCCTGCACTTAAGATCCAGCTGCCTACAACTGCTGTAGGCTCGAATCCCACCAGGCTCAAGGTTGACTCAGCCTTCCATCCTCTCGGGGTAGGTAAATTGAGGACCCAAGATTGTTGGGGGCAATTAGCTGACCTTGTAAAAATGCCGCTTAGTAATAAGCAGGCATATACAATGGAATGAAGGCTATTGCTGAACACACTGGGTTGCATCCCAAAAAAATTGTAAGCCCTGAGTCTCCGGAGAAGCATATAAATGTAATTAAAATAAATAAATAAAGTTTAAATGAGTTAACATATCTTCACCTTTCAGAAGACATGCTCTAAACGGTTTACGTGTAAGATGTATGTGTGCACCTACACTGTCACAAACATAAATCTTCTTCAAATTCTCCCAACACTTAGTAGCAGACTCTTCTCCACGAATATGGACTAGCTGCTGGTCATTCAGTGTTAGTCCAATTATACAAAGACCTCGTTCGTTATCTTGTTTAAAGTCAGCTATCTTCTTGGCATCATCCTCATTATCTGGATTCAAAGCAGTTACATCTGGTGGATCATTGACTGCATACCATAACCCTTCTCTATGCAGAAGTAGACTGTACTTCATAGACCAGGAAACATAGTTTGTTCCATCCAACCTGGTTATCAGTGATAGACTTGTTGACGGATCATGTGCCATCTTTAACCAGGACAGTAAACCACAATTAAACAGTAGACAGCTGTTTGTATACAGTATATAGTGTTGAGTATTCACACCAACTCTCAGTTATCGGAGCTCTGGGCCCATAACCAGTGTTAAGAAATATCCCCGTTAGGAAAATGAGTGCACTCAGGGAAATGTAGTGAGAGAGATTATGAATAACACACAGTGACACGATATACTGAATACTGAAATGTAGGTTTTACTTCCAGTAAATGGTTAAGCAGAATCCAAAAAACCAGTCCAAGCCAAACACAGTGAATGCAGTCAGTCGTCAAAGCAATAATTCAGTTGATAATCCAAAAACAAAGTCCTTTTCCTTACCAGTATCATACACAAAGTTCAGTACATGGAGTTTGCAAACAGTAGCAAAAAACTCACAACAATATCAGAAGAATGAGGAGTAATCCCACAGTAAAGAGACTTGTACAAAATACGAACCGAGAATGGAGTGGAGTGGAATGGAGATCAAACCAGGTTTCTGGCTCCATCTTATGGCCGTTGGCAGAAACTTCAGCCAATCACAATCGGCATTCTCTTAAAGATACAATATCAATTTACTATCCTGGTTTATATATTGCTAACCCAACTGTTAGGTGACTATCATTCCTAACAGTCCATTTTCTAATTCTTTAATCTTCTTCTGCAGCTCGTTTTGTTGTTTCCGTTCTGTCTTATTTCTCATATAGGCTTTTGTCGTATCCCACAAATTCTGCAAATTGGTATGTTCTTTTAAATTTATGTTAAAAAATATTTCCAATTCATTTTTAATTTTCTGTGTGTATTCTTTTTTTCAAAATTCATGTATTTAATGTCCATCTCATTTTCCTTTTCCTTTGCCCTTTCCAAATTATTTTTTGCGGATTATGATCCGCCCATATGTTGGGCATTATTTCTACTTTATATATTTCATTTCCAATTGTCTTGTTTGCCCATACCATGTCGATTCTCGACCAAGATTTGTGGGGACTTGAGTAGAAGGTATAATCTTTTTCGTTTGGGTATCTTTTCCACCCTATATCCTCCAAGTTAGTTTCTTTTATTAAATCAAAAAATGGTTTTGGTAGGCAATTCTTTTTTTTCTTCCTAATTTGCTCCATACTAGTGTAATCCTTTTTAATATCTACTATGGCGTTGAAATCCCCGACCAAGCATATGTTATCCTGTCCCATCTCCACTATTTTCTCGTAAAGCTTTTGGTAGAATACTTTTTGATTCTCATTTGGTGCATATATTCCCACTAATAGTAATTGTTTTTGCAGTATTTATTATTTGTTTATTTATTAAGTGGATTTCTAAGCCACCCCATCTCCCTAAGGACTCGGGGTGGCGTACAATGGTAAAAACAGTGCAAAATGTACAATTAAAAAGAAATTAAATAAGAAACCCAATTTGCAGTCTAAAACAATAAAAACAAACCATTAAAACTCCCATTCCCCCCCTCAGTCCAGGTCAACGAGTTGGAATAACCATGTTTTTAAGCCCCAATGGAAAGAGCGGAGGTCAGGGGCCACCTGAAGCTCCAGGGGCAGTTGGTTCCATAGGGTGGGTGCTCCCACAGAGAAGGCCTTACCCCTAGGGGTCGCCAGCAGACATTGTCTGGCTGACGGAACCCCAAGGAGGCCTTGTCTGTGAGAGTGCACAGGACGATGGGAAACAGTTGCTGGCAGCAGGGTCTCCCACAAGTATCCCGGTCCTAAGCCATGAAGGGCTTTATAGGTCAACACCAGCACCTTGAATCTCACCCGGAGGGCAACTGGTAACCAGTGCAGCGCACGCAGGAGGGGTGTAACATGGGAATATCGAGTCACTCCCATCACAACCCGTGCCGCTGCATTCTGGACAAGTTGAAGCCTCCGGGTGGTCCTCAAGGGCAGCCCCATGTAAAGATTGTTGCAGTAGTCCAGCCAGGAAGTAACGAGCACATGAGTGACCGTACGTAGGGCATCTCGATCCAGGTAAAGGCACAACTGGCGCACCAGGTGCACCTGGGCAAATGCCCCCCTGGCCACAACTCCTACCTGCTCCTCCAACTGAGCCGTGCATCCAGGAGGACGCCCAAGTTGTGTGCCCTATCTACCGGGGGCAACACCTCTCCCCTCATAGCTAAAGGTGGAATATCCTGAACAACTCGAGATACCGGTACATATAGCCACTCAGTCTTAGCCAGGTTGAGTCGGAGCCTGTTCCTCCCCATCCAGACCCGCACCGCCTCCAGACACCGGGACATCATGTCGAGGGCGTCACTGGGTTAGTTAGGGTAGAGATGAAAAGCTGGGTATCATCAGCATACTGATGATACCTCACCCCAAAACCACAGATGATCTCACCCAGCGGCTTCATATAGTTGTTGAACAGGAGGGGCAAGAGAACCGACCCCTGAGGCACCCCACAAAGGAGAGGCCTCGGGGCCGATCCCTGCCCCCTTGCCAATACCATCTGCATACGGCCCGAGAGATAGGAGAACCACCGCAAAACGGTGCCCCACACTCCCAACCCCTCGAGGCATTGCAGTAGGATACCATGGTCGATGGTATCGAAAGCCGCCAAGAGATCTAACAGGACTAGGACAGAGGAATGACCCCTGTCCTGTGCCCTCCAGAGATCATTCACCAGTGCAACCAACGCCGTCTCCGTGCTGTACCCGGGCCTGAAGCCCGATTGGTGCGGGTTTAGATAGTCGGTTTCTTCCAGGAACACTGGGAGCTGTTGGGCTACCACGCTCTCAACAACCTTCGCAACAAAGCGAAGGTTGGAGACGGGACTAAAGTTGTTTAAATTAGCTGGGTCCAGGGCTGGCTTCTTGAGGAAGGTCTTCACCACCGCCTCCTTCAAGGTGGGGGGGGGGGAGGGAGAATCCCTCACTCAAAGAAGCATTAATTACTGCCTGGAGCGAGCTTCATGTAACCTCCCGGGCGGCATAAACCAGCCAGGAGGGACACGGGTCCAATAAACACGTTGCAGCACTCAGCTTCCCCATGATCCTGTCCACTTCATTTGGAGTTACAGGGTCAAACTCCTCCCAGATGAAATCCCTAAGACCTGTCACATCACTCTGTTCAGACTCTGACCAGTCAGAGTCAAGACCGGCCTGGATCTGAGCGATCTTGTCTGTCAGATGCTGGCTAAACTTCTCGGCACGTCCCTGCAGAAGGTCCTCCCCCCCCTCTGGTTAAGCGGGGAGTGGGTGGCCCTGAACAGGGCGGCCGGGCAATTATCTGCGGACCCGATGAGAGCGGAGAAGTGAGCACACTTCGCAGCCCTCATCGCAGCAAGTTAAGACCTAATATAGGCTCCTAACTGCGATCGTTCAGATTGGGACCCGCTGGATCTCCAACAGCTCTCTAGGCCTCTCTTCCGACACTTCATTTTCCGGAGCTCCGCGGAAAACCAGGGAGTCGACCGGGAACTGCATCAGGTCAGAGGCCGCAAAGGAACAACTCGGTCAAGCGCCCCAGCGGCAGCCGTCTGCCAGGCGTCCACCAGGGTCTCAACCGAGTTGTGGGCGAGAGAGGTCGGGATTAACCCAAGCACCGTCTGGAACCTCTCTGGGTCCATTAGGCGCTGGGGCAAAACCATCTTGTTGGTTCTGCCTCCCAGTGGCGAGGGGTGGCATTTCGGAAGGTCAGCCGCAGGAGGGAATGATTGATCCATGGAAGGGGATAAACAGTTGGAGATCCCCCACCCAGATCATTACACCACTGTCCCGAGATAAAAACAAGGTCAGGTGTGTGTCCCCCGTCGTGGGTGGGGCCCTGTATTATTTGAGTCAGGTCCATGGCCGCCATGGAAGCCATGAACTCCTGATCTAGCCTCGACGCCCCCCCCAGGGATGGCAAGTTGAAATCCCCCAATACCATAAGTTTGGGGAACTCAACTGCCACCCCCAAGACGTCGAGCAGATCAGGCAGGGCCATTGTCACGCAGCTGGGAGATAGGTACGTAAGCAACAGGCCCAAGGGCCCCATCTAAAGAGAAGAGACTCACACCCGCCTATCTGCAGAACAGCGGCCTCCCTTCGACAAAGAACCTCCCTGATAACAACAGCCACCCCCCCCCCCGCCCCTGCCCTGGGTCCAAGGCTGGTGTATTACACAGAAACCTGGTGGGCACAATTCTACCAGAGGGACCCCTCCCTCCAGGCCCAACCAGGTCTCCGTGATACAAGCCAGGTCCGCGCCTTCCTCCTCGATCAACTCCCGGACGAGGGGAGCTTTATTTCCAACGGACCTGGCATTCAAATAAACCAGCCTCAGCCCAGGGTCCCGATCCTCCAAGCCCCCGGGCAAGTGGGTAGGAACGGAGGAGGAGGGTCCGGGCCACCGCTCGAAGACAGCGGGGGCGCACTCCCAAGAATTGATGTGGCCCTCTGCCCTTACCTCTGCTGCCTTTCCCAGTGACCATGTTAATCCCATACTCCACCCTTCCCCGGAACCCCCCCCCCCACCGTGGGCCATTTCCAACCTGGACTGGGGCAGTCCTAGTGGGGCTCCCTCAGGCTCCAACCAGGCCTGGTTACCCTCCCCTCCCCCTAAACCCCTTAAACATTTCTTTAAAAATTTTAACGAGGTCTTGGCACCCCTCTTGTTACCCAACCCACGACCCCTACCCTTTCCCATGCAATGCCACCTCTCAGGATCCCAGGATCCATCATCAAGGTAGGCCATCGATAACCTGGCAGGCCACTCCTGGGATAGAGGGGAATCCCTCAGGGCCTGCAACTCAGTAACTATATAGGTCTGCAGTGTTCAGATCATAAAAAATACGGGGAGAAAGATGGCAGAAGAAGCCAAGTGGAGGATGTCCAGATGGATTGGTCGGTCCAGATTGAGTTTCTGGGGCAGTCCAAACCCGGGGGTCCTCTCACAGCCACTGAGGGGCCCGATGAAGAAGAGCCCAACCACGGACTGGCCACCGTGCTCTCACCATCGGTGGCACTCCACCACTCACCTGTTCAGGAGTCCTGGCAACAGCCAGCAGAGACAATGCCCCCAGCCCTCCCTGTTCTCCCACAACAGGTAGGGGGGTGCACTCCCATACTGTTCATCGTCGCCCTCTCACAGCGGCGGGAGCATTCATCCTGACAGTATATCCAATTGTACCATCAAAATTCTTCCCTGCTCTTCTGCATAGATTTGTTTTGCATTTATCCCTTTTCTAATATACATAATTACCCCTCTTTTCTTTTGGTCTGCCAATGCTACGTATAATTCGCCTAATTTAGGAAATTCCAGACATTTACTATGTTTTTTTTTTAATATGTTCTTGTAAGCATATGACATCAACGTTTTGTTTCACTAATTTCACCAGTGTTTGCTTTCTCTTACCTGGGGAGTTCACCCATTAATATTTATTGAAATTAAATTGATTTCTTCTTCCATCGTGTTAGTCGTAAGTCTGTCTTAGTCTTCTATTAACTCTTTCTGTGGCCTTGTTCTTAGTCCTTCTCTTCTTGGTTGTTCTCTCTCTTCTTTATCTCCTCCTTCTTGTTCTTCTAACACTTCCTGTTGTCGGTCTTCTTGTTGGTCCTCTTGGTTCTTACTCTCTAGTTCTTTACTACTCATTTCTTCTTCTATTCCTGCCAGTTGTTCGTATAATTTCTGTGCCTTCTCAATGGTATCAATTCTTATTCTCCTCTCTTGCCAAGTCACAAGCATTCCTTCTGGCACCAACCATCTAAACCAGATGTTTTGTTTGTTTAGGAATGATGCTAAGAATTTGTATTCTTTCCTTAGGTCTCTCACTCACGTCGGGATCTGCTTTAGGGTCACAATTTCCTTATCTTTATAGATCATCAGCTCATCCTTCATCATCTTATATACAATATCTCTCACATTTTTCCTCACGAATCTTATATGAACCTCCCTTGGCAGTTTGTTTTGCCTTGCATAATTCATGTGGACCCTATAAACCTCATCCAATTCTCTTGTAATCTCTTTTTTTTTAAAACAAATTTTATTCAATTTTTAACAATTTTTTAAAACAGCTCTTTTCAGTAGACAGCATGTTCCCGGGTCATCACTTTTACATGCAAATATGACAGTGGATCTATATTCATTTTAAACATTTGACTTCACTTCTATTCCATTTTAGCAGACAAAGGGTCAAAGAAATTAATCCTAATCTCAAATCTTAGTCTCAATCTGTATAACCCCCAGTTCATTTGAGTTAATTGCAAATATATATATATATTTTAAAACTTCATTTATAAATCTTACAAATAACAATATATTTGCCCATCATATTAAAGATAAAGTTCATCCATATCTATCCTTTAATTATCTTCACATTGTTAATACTCTTTTATCATTTACAGAATTCTTTTGTCCGTCAGATTTGCCCTTTCATCACATATTCTCTCCATAATTCTAAATCACAAATTTTAACACTAAAAGAATGAGAAAAAAAACCTAGACTTGCCCCCTTTTACTACTTTGAAAGTGACACCTCAGTGGTTAATATAGTAGCATAATCATAATCATTCCCTTTAAAACAAAAGATAGAGAAAAAAGAAAAGGAGAAAAGAAAGCTCCCTTACAATATATCTCTAATCGATCGGTTCTGCAATACATATCTAAGATTTATTTATGGTTCCAAGATAATAATAAAAATAACTAATCTTGGTTATTGACAAATCTCATTTTAGGCATTTTCTAAAATCATTTCAATGATTTTTCATTTCAACTTGCTGATGGTGATGGAGTTACCGGTTCTCCTCATGTTACCCCCTCCTGCGTGGCCTGCATTGGTTGCCGATTGCGCTCGGGTGAGATTCAAGGTTTTAGTTTTGACATTCAAAGTCCTACAACATGGGTCCCCATATCTGAGGGAGCCGTCTTCTTCCAATAGCTAGTGCCGCCGCCCTGTGCGGGCTCATAGCAAGGACTCCTCTTCCATCGGGAGTCAATGCCGGTTGGTACTTCCCCGACGACGAGCCTTCTCTGTTGCGGCCCCCGACCTCTGGAATCAACTGCCTCTGGAGCTCCGTCTGGCCCCTGATCTCCGCACCTTCCGCCGCGAATTAAAGACCTGGTTGTTTGACCAACCCGGGCTGTGACCCTTCCTTGGGGGGAGGGATGGTTTTTTAATGTATTTTATTGTTGTGTTTTATATTTGGGCTTGTTGGTTTAATGTCTTTTTAAATATTTATTGTTCTGTGTTTTTAGTTGTGAGCCGCCTCGAGTCTTCGGAGATGGTGACATACAAGTTCAAATATAAATAAATAAAATAAATAAATAAAAATTAATTCTCTTGTAATCTCTTGTTGGTCTCGCTCCAGTGCTTCCGCAATCAATCAGTTGCGCCATCATGGCTCCCAGGTCTTCATCTTTTGTTTCTTGCACATTTTGAAATCATAAATAGAACGCTGCGCGCTCCATCTCCAAATGAATTATTGAGTCCTCTAGGTCTCTGTTCATTTCCATCACTTTCCTATCCATTGCTTCCACTTTTTCTGTTTGCTCTGCCTTTACATCTATGTTTTTTATTTTTTGTTCATTCTTTTCCATCATTTGTTGTATCATTTCTATTTTCTCATCAAGTTTCTGGATGTTACCTTCCATCTGTCCCATTTCTGTCTTCAAATCAATGTGATTTGCCGACATTTTCTCCTGTACCTTGATGTTGTGGCTCCGCCTGGTGAGCCTGTGCTGACAGAGGAAGAGGACCTGGATGATGATGAAGAAGGAGAGGAGGAACGAGCAAGGCCTCCCTCACCAGGGCCTTCCTCCCCAGGATCTCCCTCCTTGGCAAGGTCTCCCTCCCCAGGACCTTCCTCCTCCTTGGCAAGGTCTCCCTCCCCAGGACCTTCCTCCTCCTGGCAAGGCCTCCCTCCCCAGGACCTTCCTCTCTGGCAATGCCTCAGGTTTCCTCGGAAAGCCAGGAGGAACTGCCTGAGAGGCGTGTAGCAGTAAAGCCACGACAAGAGAAAGAGGAGGAAGGTTCCTGGCTTGATCCCAGGCAGCGTCCGGAGGGAGAAACGTCAGCAGCAGCGTGAGGGGCGGAGGGCCAGAGATTGAGCTGGACCACACCCCACCAGGTATAAAAGTGGGTGTGCCTACGCTGCAGACTCTGTTCGTGACAAAGTGTCATCTGCATCGGAAGCTTCCGTCTGTGTGCTTGATTTTTGGACTCTGAAAGGAAAGCAATTCTCTGGGAATTACTACATTGCTTCTTGGATTTGGCATTGAGAACTTGGGTGACTGCCAACGCTCTTGTCGGAGAGATAACGGGATTTTGGCGAGAGGCCAGTGACTCCTCTGCATGAGCTAACGCTCCTTGCCTTCAAGGGAAGGGAAGGTAACGAAACAGGCCAGTGTGTCTTTTCTGTGTTGGCTAACGCACCTTAGCTTCTGGGAAGTGAAGGTGGGACAGAACATTTTTGTCACGAACCCCAAAAGACTCTAACCATCTTTAAAGCAAGATGGATCAACAGCAGCAGCAGCAGCTGCAGCAGCAGTTACATCAGTTACAAGCTGAGAATCAGGGCTTGCAACAACAGGTGCTGCAATTAGCAGCTCAACTTGCTGCATTGAATGCTCCTGCAGTCTCTCCTCCCCTTCCTCGTCGGAAATGCCCAGTAGCTGTGCCAGATAAGTTTTCTGGGCAGCCAGAAATGTTTCCGGCTTTCATGGGACAGTGCCAGTTGTTTATGGCTATGAGGCCTGAGGATTTTCCTGATGACCGGACTCGGGTGGGGTTTGTGATAAGCCTCCTTTCTGGCTCTGCAGCCCAGTGGGCCACGCCCTTATTGGTTCAGAACAGCCCACTGTTTTTGGCAACACATGCGCCTCATGTATGAGGACCCCATCCGCACCCAGGCGGCAGCCAGGCATAAAGGACCTTCGCCAAGGGAAGCCCCTGCAGGAATATATTGCTGAATTTGGCTGCTCTGCATGGACTCCAACTGGAATGATCTTGCGGCGCTGCTGGGCGCCTTCCAGGATGGCCTGTCGGAGGAACTGCAGGACGAGCTGGTTCGGTGGAGGCCCCTCCGACTCTCGGCGCTGTGGTGCAGTGTCTGCGCATTGGCCGCGTCTCCAGCGGCGAACCCGTCGCCCGCCCAGGAGTCACCCTCCGTCTGGACCTCCACAACCTGTGCGGCAGTGCCCGGGTAGCCCTGAGTTCCGTGACAACGCTCGGAGCCCATGGAGTTGGGCGGCTGGAACCTGCTTGGCGGCCCAGGAGCGCTACAGGCGGCGGCAGGGGTTTGTGTCTGTATTGTGGGGAGCCGGACATTTCATTGCTTCCTGTCCCGAAAACAACGTGGGGCGCCCAAGCCGTGCCTGAATCTCGGCAGGACCAAGCCGGAAGCAGGGCCCGACCTGGGGAAACCCTAGGCGGGCAGGTACTACTCTCCGCTTGACTGCTTGGCTGTGGACTCTGGGCCCCTCGGCATCTGATATTGGACTCTCAGGTGTTCTTGCCTAACCAGTCGAGGGGATCCAGGCATCGCTGGTGGACTCAGGGGCCACGGCGAACTTCATGGACCAGGCCTTTGGCGCTTTTAAGGTGCCTTTGGATCCAGTGGACCCTCCGTTGCGGGTGGAGACAATTGATGGGCGGGAACTTACCGCAGGGCCCATTAAGTTCGCCACCCAGCCTTAGCTAACCATTGGGGAACAGGAAGCAATCGCTTCTATGTCACCGGATCTTCATTTCCCTTTGGTCCTGGGTATGGCCTGGCCGGACTCACGATCCTCAGGTGGCATGGTGCAGACGCTGTGTTTTCGAGTCTGCAGTCGTCGACCATCCGCCACGCCTGTGCGGCCAGGATGTCTCCGCCGGTCGTCTCCTCCTGAACTGCGGGACTTAGATGTGTTCAGTGAAGGACGCTTACCCCGCATCGGCCCTACGATTGCCCGTGGACCTTCTGCCCAATCGTGCGCTGCCGTGGGGCGCCTGTATTCCATGTCCGAGCCGAGTTGGCGCCCTGCGGACTTTCTGGACAAGAACTTGGCGGGGTTCATCCGCCCGCCGTCCCTCGCAGCACCAGTTCTCCACAAGAAGAAGGCGGGGACTTGCTTGTGTTGCGATTACGCCGGCTCAATGCCATCACGGTGGAATCGCTACCCCCTGCCTCTCATTCGAGCTGATGGAGCGCCTGCGAGGCCACCATCTTCCGGCTTCGACCTGCGAGGGGCCTACAACTTGGTGCGGATACGGGGAGGGGCGAGTGGAAGGCGGCGTTTGGCACCCGATCACGGCCATTTCGAGTACGGTGATGCCGTTGGGTTGACCAGCGCTCCTGCGGTCTTCCAGCATTTTATGAATGGCGTGTTCCGGGACATGTTGGACAAGTTCGTGGTGGTCTACCTGGGCGACATCTTGATCTACTCGGTCCAGGAAAGCCACCTTCAGCAGGTCCGTCTGGTGCTGCAAGCCCGGCAGCACCAGCTTTATCAAGCTGGAGAAATGCCTCTTTTCCAGACTTCCATTGAGTTCCTGGGGCACATCATGGCTCGAGGGCATTGCCATGGACCCTCGGAAGGTGGAGGCCTTGTGCAGTTGGGAACCCCTCGTCGCGTGAAAGGCGTCCAGCGCCTGCTGGGGTTCCCAACTATTACGGACCTTTATCCGGGCTTTGCCACCTTAACCTTCCGTTAACCCAGCTCCTGGAAGAAGGTTCCGTTCCAGTGGGGTCCTCCGCAGCAACAGGCGTTTGAGGCCCTCAAAGAAAGCCCCGTCACGAACCCGTCTTGCGGCACCCGACCCGCACCGTCCTTTTGTAGTGGAGACAGGCGGCGTCCAGCGTGGCCCTTGGGGCGGTGCTGTTGCAGGCTCGGTGGCTGGCGGCACTCTTTTCCCCTGTGCGTATTATTCGCGGCTTAATCCTTCGGCGCAATTACACCATCTGGGAGAAAGAGCTGCTGGCTATCAAGGCTGCCTTTGAGGCTTGGCGGCATCATCTGGAGGGCCGGCACCAGATAGAGGTCCGCACGGACCATCGGAATCTGGAGCATCTGGCGGCGGCCAGGAAGTTGAACCAGCGGCAGATCCGGTGGTGGTTGTTTTGCCGGTTCAACTTTCGTGTGACCTACATTCCCAGCGGTCACAATCGGAGGAGGATGCCCTATCCATAAGCCAGTACCTGTGCCCCAAGACTCACCTCCTCTGCGGGCGGTGCTGCCAGCAGAAGCCTTGGCTGCAGCCCAGAACGGTCGACTTCGGGCTCAGTGCGAGAGGCGCAGCGCCTGGGCCCTGGTCACAGCAGAGGAAGGCGGAGGTGGGCCCCGATTCCCCATGGACTTTGGAGGAGGGCTTGCTCAAGCATCGGGGGCGGCTATGCGTGCCCGCAGGGCAGCGCGGGCCCTTCTCTTGAAGCAGTGTCACGACAACCCGGCAGCCGCCATTTCGGCTACTTCAAGACCCTCCACCTGCGTGACTTCGGACTTTTGGTGGCCCGAGTGCGGCGGCGTCTCACGCTTCGTGGCCTCCTGTGTGCCGTGCCCGGCAAGCGAGGCGACGGTGCGCCTCCTGGTCTCCTCCACCCTCTACCCACTCCAGACAGACCATGGGCGATCTCTATGGACTTCTTGACACACTTGCCGTCGTCCTCTCTTCACGACCGTGCTGGTGGTGGTGGACATGCTGACCAAAATGGCCCACTTCATCCCGTGTCGTGCCCTGCCAGCGGCCCGCGCGACTGCCCGTCTGTTCATCAAGCATGTTTTCGCCTCCATGGCCTGCGGACAGGGTGGTTTCGATCATGGCGTGCAATTCACGCGGCTCAATTTTGGAAGAGCCTGATGACGCGTTGCAAGTGCAGGTGTGTTTGTCCTCCTCGCACCATCCTGAGACTGATGGGGAACAGAGAAGGTCATTGGCATCCTGGGGCAGTATTTCGCTGCTTTGTCAATCAGCGGCAGACCGACTGGGCGACTACCTCGCTCTGGCGGAGTTCGTTTAACAACTCCCAGCACACCTCCACCCAGGCGACTCCGTTCTCGCCAATGTGGGCTACCATCCATGGTTCTTCCCTCTGACACCCTCGGATTCCCCTGTTCCTGAGGCTCAAGACTTCCTCTCCGAGCTGTATGCCGTTCAGCAGTTGGCGCGGCAACACCTGATACAGGCCAAGGAGGACTACAAGCGACCCGACCGCTCCGACGGCGGCGGCGCCCCGCTGGCGGTGGGAGACCGAGTGTGGTTATCCACAAAGCACCTCCCGGCTGACCGTCCAGTAAAGAAACTGGACCACCGGTTCGTCGGCCCGTACCCATTGAGGCGGTCATCAACCCTGTGGCCTATCGTCTGACCCTACAGCGCTCCATGAAGATACACCGGTTTTCCACGTTCCCTTCTGGTTCCTGAAGCCCCTCGTGTTACCTCCGGCGTCCCACTGATCCTGTTTTGCCGCCTGCACCGCTGGGGCTGGCCTGAAGGACAGCAGGGTGGTCAGTATTAAGTGACTCACGGTGGTTGAAGGGCGGTTCCAGTATTTTAGAGCGGCGGGGACGGACGGAGGACTTGACCTGGGTGGGCGCTTCCGCGCTCCGCCCGACCCTCAGCGGCTGTTCCATGGCGCTTCCCCTCTTGGCGCATCCTGCCCGTCGGACTCGGGGAAGGGCCCTGCGGTGGGGATAGTGTTGTGGCTCCGCCTGGTGAGCCTGTGCTGACAGAGGAAGAGGACCTGGATGATGATGAAGAAGGAGAGGAGCGAGCAAGGCCTCCCTCACCAGGGCCTTCCTCCCCAGGATCTCCCTCCTTGGCAAGGTCTCCCTCCCCAGGACCTTCCTACTCCTTGGCAAGGTCTCCCTCCCAGGACCTTCCTCCTCCCTGGCAAGGCCTCCTCCCCAGGACCTTCCTCTCTGGCAATGCCTCAGGTTTCCTCGGAAAGCCAGGAGGAACTGCCTGAGAGGCGTGTAGCAGTAAAGCCACTACAAGAGAAAGAGGAGGAAGGTTCCTGGCTTGATCCCAGGCAGCGTCGGAGGGAGAAGCGTCAGCAGCAGCGTGGGGGCGTGGGAGGGCCAGAGATTGAGCTGGACCACACCCACCAGGTATAAAGTGGGTGTGCCTACGCTGCAGACTCTGTTCGTGACAAAGTGTCATCTGCATCGGAGCTTCCGTCTGTGTGCTTGATTTTTGGACTCTGAAAGGAAAGCAATTCTCTGGGAATTACTACATTGCTTCTTGGATTTGGCATTGAGAACTTGGGTGACTGCCAACGCTCTTGTCGGAGAGATAACGGGGATTTTGGTGAGAGGCCAGCGTGACTCCTCTGCATGAGCTAACGCTCCTTGCCTTCAAGGGAAGGGAAGGTAACGAAACAGGCCAGTGTGTCTTTTCTGTGTTGGCTAACGTACCTTAGCTTCTGGGGAAGTGAAGGTGGGACAGAACACCTTGAGCATCGTTTTTTAGGTGGATAGCAGGGTTGCTTGCATGTTAGCAGAGTTACTCATCTTATATGCAGCCAACATCCCCTCTATTGTTTTCTGTCTTGCTGGGGATGCAGTGGATACTGATGAACTTAAAATTGCTTTCTTTCCTTTTAAGGTTGTTATAGTTGTCATATTCTTTATTTTGTTATATACTTCTTCCCATTTTACCATCCACAGCTTACTTCTATCCACTTTCAATATTTCTGTATATTAGTTCAGCTAGTGTAGGATACTAGCAATTCAGACTACTAATCTAGTATTTACTATATGTTATTAATTTATTAATTTTTTTATTATTTTTTTAATTTTGGACAAACGTACACAAACAAAACAAAAAACAAAACCATCTTCCAATTACATACATACAGTGTGTCAGTTGGTTACAAATTTTTGTGCATCTTCTACATAGTCTTGCTTACAATTGTTTGTATAGATTCTTATATTATCCATCAGATATATATGTATACATTAATATCATTATTACTCATTTATTAGACTAAACTATTCCTTCATGTAATGTGAGATATTCAAAGTTTTAAATTAATTTATAATATAACAATTCATATTATCATCCTAAATCCATCCAATAATAATACATCTTTATATTATATTCTGTATAATTCTATTCTCCTTATATTGTCAAACTCTACATATTTCATTACCATATTTTATTTTCTAACCAATGATAAAATAAATCCCATATCTTATAAAATTGTTTATCTTCTTGTTCTCTAATTTCAAATGTCAATTTACTCATTTCAGCACATTCTGTTATCTTCTTAATGACTTCCTCTTGTATTGGTATTTTCTCATTTTTCCAATTTTTATCGAATACAATCCTAGCCGCTGTTAATACATTTACAATCAAATATTTAAATTCCCTACTGTCTCTTTCCGGTAAGATCCCCAATAAAAATATCTCTGGTTTAAAGTCTATATGTTTCTTTGTTATTTTTTCCAACCACGTGTGGATTTTAGTCCAATATCTTTTAGCTTCTGCACATGTCCACCACATACGGTAATATGAACCTAGTATCTGATGACATTTCCAACATTTTTCAGATTTATTCTTAAACATTCTTTCTATTCTCGTCGGGGGTAAGTGCCACCTGTAAAACATCTTACACAAATTTTCTTTATATGCTGTTGATATTGTCATGTTATAATTTTGAGACCACGATTTTTGCCATTTCTCTAAATCAATCCCGTGCCCAATTTTTTTCCCCAATCAATCATTGTTTCTTTAACTTGTTCTTCTTCTAGCTTAACCTCTAGTAAATGTCCATACAGTTTTTTGATCGCCTTTTCATCAGTACCTGTCAAAATTTTATCTAAATCAGTCAATTTATCATAAAAACCTTCTGTTTTAAGATCTTGGTCATATCTAGAATGTATTTGCACATATGAAAACCAATTCATCTTTATACCTTGTTCTTCTAGTTCTTGCATAGATTTAAATTCACCCTTTTCATTCAATATTTCACCATATCTAACTGTTCCTTTTTATATGTTATTGGGTATGAAAATGCTTCAATAGTCGATAACCAGACTGGAATTTTTAAATAATATTGCTTTTTAGTCTTCTCCCAATTTAATAACAAAGCCTCTAGATATAATGTCTTCTGAAACACCCTTGTGTTTTAGTTCCCTTGTACCATAAGAAGGCATGCCATCCCAACAACAAATCATGTCCTTCTAATGTCAATAATCTAGTATTTCTTAATGCTATCCATTCCTTAACCCACATCAAATTTGTTGCCTGATAATATAACTCCCAATTAGGTAGGCCAAATCCTCCTCTTATTCTAGCATCTTGTAGCAGTTTTAATTTTATTCTCGCTTTCTTTCCCTGCCAAATATACTTCAACACTATTTTATTTAAATCTTCAAAATAATCTTTCCTTAATCTAATTGGAATTGTCTGGAACAAATATAAATTTCTAGGTAGTATATTCATTTTAATTGTTGATATTCTCCCTGTTAGTATATCTAACGTTTGGGTTTTTAATATATAAACCAGAATTGAAAAGTGTATGTGACTTTAAGAGCAGCTGGAATGTGATTGGCTGTGGTTACAGCAACCGGCCATAAGATGGAGCCAGAAACCTGGTTCTCTCTCTCTGGTTTGTTTCTCGTTGTTAGCTTGCATACTGTTTGGTTCTCCGTGCTTCGACTTCAACTGTTGAATGTGAGTTTTGCTACTGTTTGGCAAACTACGAACTGTGACTGATATTTTGGTAAGGACAAGGACATTGATATTTGGAATAGCATTTAAATACTGACTGACTTGCTTCGTGTATGACTTGGATTGTTTTTGGACTCTGATAAACCATTCACTGATAGTAAAACCAACATTTTCAGTATACAGTATACTCCTCGTGTCAAGTATATTATTCATTGTCTCTCTACTCACGCTTCTCCTGGCTGCACTCATTTCTCCTCACGGAGATATATACTAACACTGGTTATGGGCCCAGTGTAGACCAGAGAGCAAAGAAGTGAGAGCTGGTCTGAATACTCAGCACAATTCAAGACACTAACAGCTGTTTACTGATTGATTGTGGTTTACTATCCTGGTTAAAGATGGCTAACGATCCAGCAACCAGTCTATCACTGATAACCAGGTTGGATGGAACAAACTAAGTTTCCTGGTCTATGAAGTGCAGTCTACTTCTATGAGAAGGGTTATGGTATGCAGTCAGTGATCCACCAGACATGAATGCATTGAATCCTGGTAATGAGGACGATGCCAAGAAGATTGCTGAGTTTAAACGTGATAATGAACGAGCTCTTTGTATAATTGGACTAACACTGAATGACCAGCAGCTTGTCCATATTCGTGGGGAAGAGTCTGCTGCTAGGTGTTGGGAGAATTTAAAGAAGATTTATGTTCGTGATAGTGTTGGTGCACAGATACATCTTACACGAAAACTGTTTAGAACACGTCTTCTGAGAGGTGGAGATATGCTGCAGCATTGAAACTTGTTGAAGAAAATTTTCCAGGAGCTGCATGAAAAAGAAGTAATTTTTTCAGAACTACATCAGGTTTACAATCATACTGTCATCATTGGATGAAAGTTATGAGGGGGCCGGTGGGGGGGCGGGGAATGGGGCGGGAATCGCGATCTCCAGGGTGGTGGGGATTGGCAGGGGATGGCGAGGCAGAGGGCCATATCATGTACAGGGAGTGCGTCCCCGCTATCTTCGAGCGGTGGTGCGCTCCGACCCTCTTGCCTCCTCCCGAGCTCCTGGGGTTTCGGGAACTGGGACCCCTGGGCTCCGACTGGTATACCTTAATGCCAGGTCCTTAGCTAATAAGGCTCCCCTCCTCTGGGAGACGATAGAGGAGGAGGAGGCTGCGGACCTGGCTTGCATCACTGAGACCTGGCTGGGGCCAGAGGGGGGAGTCCCTCTGGTTGATTTATGCCCCCCAGGTTTTCGGGTGTTGCACCGGTCTCGAGCCCAGGGGAGGGGTGGCGGGGTGGCGGTTATTATCTGGGAGACCCTGATTCCAAGGGAGGTCACTGTTCCTGAGATAGGCGGGTGTGAATCCCTTCTCCTGAGGTGGGGGCCTGGAGGTCGGATGGCCTTGCTGCTTGCATACCTCTCCCCCAGCTGTGCAGCGGCAGCCCTGCCTGGGCTTCTTGACGTCCTCTCGGGTGGTGGTGGAATTCCCAGGGCTTATGGTCCTGGGTGATTTCAACTTGCCTTCCCTGGGGGGCTGAGCCTGGCCCAGGAGTTCATGGCCTCCATGGCGGCCATGGGCCTGACCCAGTTAGTTCAAGGCCCACTCATGAGGGGGTAACACGCTTGACCTAGTTTTTGTCTGGAACAGTGGTGTAATGATCTAGGGAGGGTAATGTTATTGCCCTACCTGTACCATGGTCAGATCATTATCTCCTACGGCTGGTCTTCCAACAAACCACCCCACACCGCTGGGATGAGGAGCCACCTAGATGGTTCTGCCCCAGGCGTCTGATGGACCCAGAGTGGTTCCAGACAGAACTGGGGTTTTTTCCCACTTCCCTTAGCCACAACTCTGTCGAGGACCTGGCAGCAGCCTGGCAGCGGGCTGCTGCAGGAGCCCTCGACAGAGTTGTCCCCATGCGCCCCCTCATTCGACATGGATCCCGGTCGGCTCCCTGGTATACTGAGGAGCTCCGGAGATGAAGCCGCCGGAGGGGCTTAGAGAGCAGATGGAGGTCCACCCGATCCAACTCCGACCGAGCCCAGCTAAGAGCCCACGTTAGGACTTACCTGGCGGCTATGGGAGCGGCGAAAAGGTCCTATCTCTCCGCTCTCATAGCGTCAGATAACCCCAGCCACCCTGTTTAGGGTCACCCATTCTCTCCTACATCTGGGGGAGGCGGTGGACCCACTGCAGGGTAGGGCTGAGGAATTTGGTCAATATCTGTCGGATAAGATCGCTGGATTGGGCGGGTTGGACTCTGGTTTGCAGTGGTCTGACAAGGGGTGCAAGCAGTCTGGCTAATGTGACCTGGGCTGAGTTTGATCCTGTTTCTGAGGATGAAGTGGACAGGATTATGCGACGACTGAGTTCCACCACATGTTTATTGGACCCGTGCCCTTCCTGGTTGGTTTACGCCTCAGGGAGGTCACCGCTTCATTAAGGGAGGGTGTCTTTCCGCCTTGAAAGAGGCGGTGGTGAGACCCCTCCTGAAGAAGCCTGCCCTGGACCCAGCCGTGTTAGACAACTTTCGTCCGGTCTCCAACCTTCGCTTTTGGCAAAGGTTGTTGAGAGTGTGGTGGCTCAGCAGTTTCGCTTTTCCTGGATGAAGCGGACTACCTAGATCCTTACCAATCGGGCTTCCGACCCGGGTACAGCACGGAGACGGCATTGGTTGTACTGATGGATGATCTCTGGAGGGCTGGGACAGGGGTTTTCCTCTGTCCTGGTCCTGTTAGACCTCTCAGCGGCTTTCGATACCATCGACCATGGTATCCTGTTGCGGCACCTCGGGGGATTGGGAGTGGGGGGCACTGTTTTGCAGTGGTTCTCCTCCTATCTCTCGGGGCCCAATGGTGTTGGTGGGGGGCAGAGGTTGACTCTGAGGGCTCTCACTTGTGGGGTCCCCAGGGTCGGTTCTCGCCCCTCTTGTTCAACATCTATATGAAGCCGTTGGGTGAGATCATCCGTGGTTTTGGGGTGAGGTATCATCAGTATGCTGATGATACCCAGCTCTACATCTCCACCCCAAACCACGTCAGTGATGCCCTCTGTGATGTCCCATTGTCTGGATGCACGGACCTGGATGGATGGAAACATGCTTCGACTCAACCCGGCCAAGACTGAGTGGCTGTTCATACCGGCATCTCGGTCCAGTCAGGAGATTCCATCATTGGTCATGGGGGGAGAGGTGTTGCCCCTATAGAAAGGGCTCGGAACCTGGGGGTTCTCCTGGACTCACGGCTCAAGTTAGAGGAGCAGGTGGGAGCCGTGGCCAGGAGCCTTTGCCCAGGTCGCTGGTTCAGCCAGCTACGCCCGCTGGACCGAGATGCCCTGCGCACAGTCACTCATGCTCTTGTGACCTCCCGACTCGACTACTGCAATGCTCTCTATTTAGGGCTGCCCTTGCATGTCATCCAGAGATTGCAGCTGGTGCAGAATGCAGCATGCGGGTGGTGATGGGGTTTTCCGATACTCCCACGTTACACCCCTCCTGCGCTTGCATTGGTTGCGGTTGCCCTCCGGTGAGATTCAAGGTTTTAGTGTTAACATTCAAAGTCCTACATGGCATGGGTCCGGGATATTTGAGGAGCGTCTCCTGCCAATAACGAGTACCAACCGCCCTGTTCGAGCACACAGACAGGCTTCTCCGGTGCCGTCGGCAAGTCAATGCCGCTGGCGGCACCGGGACGGGCCTATTCTGTGGCGGTTCCCCCCTATGGAATCAACTACCCTGGGGCTCACCCACCTGAAACCTGAAAACCTGGCTATTCAACAGGCTGGGCGGGCTGATCTCTGGGGGGGAGGGTTAAATTTTAAATGGTATACTGGGGTTTTAACTTAAATTAGACTTGTGACTATTTAATATTGTTTTAAACTAATTTATTGTTATATTGTTATGTTTGGTTTTAATTGTGAGCCAGTCTTGGGAGATGGGGCGGCATACAAATCTAAAAAATAAATAAATAAACAAACTATGTTTCTTCTCTGGAAATTTTAACAAAAAAATGAACTAACATTGACTGACATAACTGGAAGATTGCTAGAAGAAGCAAGAAGGAGAAATGACAGAGACCAATTGAGGGAGAAACAACAAGGGAAGATAATTTGTCTTCAAATGCCTATACTGTGAAAAAATGTTTTTCTTGTGGGGCTAGGGGGCACATAGTAAGATTCTGTAAAAAGGCTAAAAATACTGGGAATTTGCAGAAGCCTAAGCAGAAGATTAATTTGGCTGTGTTTAACAAATCCACTAGTAACCATGATTTGTGGGTTGTTGATAGTGGAGCCTCACAATGTATTACAACTAACAAAAAGCATTTTGTAAAAATGGTTAAAAGTACAAAGTACAACATGTTTCATTGGCAAACTGTTGGAAGATGAAAGCAGAGGGTGAAGGTAAAGCATATTGTCCATGGTTAAATGAGCATTTACCTATGTTATACGTCCCTAAACTGAAGTGTAACCCGTTATCAATTAGGGCTTTAGTTAAACTTGGTTCTGTAAACTTCAGGGGAGATAAATGTATGATAGAAAAAGAGGGTAAATGTGTTACCGCTCAGCTGGAAAATGATCTATATGTTATACGTAATGACCAGTTGCAGACAGCTAACTCGCTTTGTAGTAACAATAAGCCACATGATGAATGTATTCATTTACTACATAGGCGTCTGGGGCATGTTAATTTTGAAAAGATAAAACAAACCGTAAAGTTAGCAGAGGGAGTAAAATTAAAGCCTTGCAACAGGTATTTAAACTGCAATGCTTGCAACCAAGAAAAGAGCAAGGTTACTCCCACAAACAGGGTAAATGGTTTTAAAACGAAGGAACCTTTAGAGGCGGTGTTTGTTGATTTAATTGGTCCTATGAAACCCAGTCTGGGTGGTGCCTGTTATATACTGAGTATTGTGGATCACTACTCTAGATATGGTTTCTGTTATTTGATGAAAACAAAAACTGAAACATGCCAGAACTTCTTTAATTGGGTAAAATTTGCCGAGAAGAAGAGTAAGCACAAATTAATAACTGTTGCCACTGATAATGGGACAGAATTTGTTAACAAGGAATTTCAAACAAAGTTAGCAAATCTCGGTGTGGAACATAAACATTCTGCTCCTTTTCGAGCTCAACATAACTCGTATATTGAAAGAAGAGGACAAACTTTGCAAGCCATGGCTCGTACTATGCTAAATGATGCTAATTTGCCTAGAACGTTATGGGGAGAGGCTATTATGTGTGCCAATAGTTTGTTGAATAATGTAGTGCACTCAACTACAGGTAAAATACCATTTACACTTTGGCATGGTAAAAAGCCAAACTTAGATTATCTCCATACGTTTGGTACCCCATCTCAGATGAGAACAAAAGGGCAATCCAGAGCCAGGAAGCTGATCTTTGTTGGATATAATTCCAATCACAAATCATATAGATTTTGGGCACCAGGCACAACAAATATACACAGCAGTGCTAGTGCCAAATTCCTGGAACATATAGGGTGGAATAGACTAGAATCTACTGATGATGTGATTATTGAAACTAAAATTGTCCCTGAAGAGGATCCAGTAATTGATGTAAAAGTAGAGGAACTGGCACAAGATGATGTAGTATCTCAAGAGGAGATAAAACAAGAGGATCAACCTGTAAGTCCTGTGTTACCTAGAAGAACAACACGTATATCTAGGCCACCAGATAGGTATCAAGCCAGCATAGCATGCCAGGTTAATGTAGTTCCATCAACTTATGATGAGTTGAAAATGTATCCAGCCAAGGATCAGGCTGCTTGGCAGGAAGCTATGAATGAAGAGCTGAAATCATTAAAAAGGCTAGAAGTTTATGAGGATGTAAAACTACCTCCTGGTGAACATGCAGTGGGATGCAAGTGGATATATAAAATAAAAACCAGCATAGATGGGACTGTGACCCATAAGGCTAGGTTGGTTGCTCAAGGTTTTAGTCAAACTGCAAACGATTATGATGAGGTGTTTGCTCCTAGCCTGAAAGCTACCACTACGTGCAGCTTTAGTATGGGCAGCAAAACAAAGATATTTCATAAATCACTTAGATGTTGAAACAGCATACTTGCATGCACCGTTGCAACATAATATATATATAAAGAAGCCTCTGGGTATAAAAGAGGATAACAAAACTGATTGTTGGAGGCTGAAAAAGAGTTTATATGGATTAAAGCAGTCAGGTTATGAGTGGAACCAATGCATAGTTAAAGAGTTAGAAAGGATAGGGTTCGTAGCTGGCATTGCAGACCCATGTTTATTTAAAAGGGAAACTGATAATTCCATATCATTATTGCTCTTATTTACAGATGATATAGCTTTAATCACAAAAACTGAAAAGGAAGCAGCAGAAATAATTTCATTGTTGGATAAGAAGTTCAGAATAAAAAATCTAGGTGAAATTAAACAATATCTTGGGTTAAAAATAGACAAAACTGATAGAGGCTATAAAATTTCCCAGATAGCGAAAATTGATAGATTGTTAAAGATGTTTAAAATGGAGCTGTGTAAACCAGCAAAAACACCCATGAGCCAAGAGTTTTGTAACACTGATGGTAAAAGCCCAATGTTTGATAAGAACATCTATCAATCTTTAATTGGTAGTTTGTCTTATTTAAGCAATTGGTCCCGTCCAGATATTGCTTACAGCGTAAATCAGTTAGCTAGATTCAATTCTGAACCAACTGAAAGACACTGGCAAGCCGCAAAACGTATACTGAGATATCTGAAGCATACAATGCATTATGCATTGTATTTAGAGCCTAGTAATGATCTGCAATTGACTGCGTATGCTGATGCCAGTTTTGCAACTGATATATCTACACGTAGATTGACATCAGGTACAGCAGTGTTATTAGGTAATGTATTGATAGGATGGTGGTCTATAAAGCAAAAACATGTCAGTTTGTCGACGATGGAAGCTGAATTTTCCTGTTTATCTCTGTTATGTACAGATCTAGTATTTTACAAACAACTGATGTGTGATAAAGGTATCAAAGTACGGGAACCACTGTGTATGAAGACAATCAAGCAGCAATACAAATGGCGTGTAGTCTTGCTGTAAAGACTAGGTCTAAACACACTGATATATGTTATCTAAATGTAAGACAATGTGTGCAAAGTAAAATGATTGTTTTGGAATATTATACATCTGAAGACAATATTGCTGATAATTTTACAAAAGCACAAAGCATTGTGAAACATAACATGTGTTGTGAAAGGTATGGGATTAGAATGTAAGGTTTTATATATTATTCAACCCAAAGGGGAGAATGTTAGTATATCTAATGTTTGGGCTGTCGATATATATAAACCAGGATTGAAAAGTGTATGTGACTTTAAGAGCAGCCGGAATGTGATTGGCTGTGGTTACAGCAACCGGCCATAAGATGGAGCCAGAAACCTGGTTCTCTCTCTCTGTTTTGATTCTAGTTGTTAGCTTGCATACTGTTTGGTTCTCCGTGCTTCGACTTCGACTGTTGAATGTGAGTTTTGCTACTGTTTGGCAAACTACGAACTGTGACTGATACTTTGGTAAGGACAAGGACATTGATATTTGGAATAGCATTTAAATACTGACTGACTTGCTTCGTGTATGACTTGGATTGTTTTTGGACTCTGATAAACCATTCACTGATAGTAAAACCAACATTTTCAGTATACAGTATACTCCTCATGTCAAGTGTATTATTATTATTTTTTAAAAAAAAGTTTTATTATTTTAGACAAACATACACAGAAAAAACATATGGTATGCGGTAGGTTAAAGCTCCTTGTACATCTTTCCCATTCTCATCTATTAATTATTTTTATATATTCTCACATACAAAATATTCCATATTTTTAGATTGATTTATCTTATAACACTTGTTATCATCCCAGAACCATTCCGCAAACAAATGCATACAGACAAATATAAAGAACAAAAACAAAAATTCTTTTTTGAGAACAGTGTGTTACCGGACCCTCCCTTCTCCATGGCTATAATTTCAATTATACACTCATTTTGTATATTCTATTCCATTTATCATAGCAAATTCCACTATTTTCCATAATTTCCCCCCTTTCTCTAGCCTCTATAGTCTTGCTTCAGTTATTTCATCATTCCATCATTTCATTAATTACATTTCTTTTTCCAATTTTCAATATCTTGCCAATCAATATTATTACACTTTTGTCTATCTTGTTTAGAATTTTATATTATCTTATAAAACATATTTTTATATGTTTGTTTGTATCAAAAATAAAAAAACTTTTTTATAAAAAAAAAAGAAACATGATAGATAGATAGGCAGGCAGGCAGGCAGGTAGGCAGGTAGGCAGGCACGCAGGAAGGCAGGAAGGCCAGGATGGATGGATGGATGGATGGATGGATAGATATATAGATAGATAGATAGATACAGTATACTCCTTGTGTCAAGTGTATTATTCATTGTCTCTACTCATGCTTCTCTTGGCTGCACTCGTTTCTCCTCACGGAGATATATACTAACACTCCCTATTAAAGATAATCGTAAATTTTCCCATTTTGCCAAGTCTGCCACAATCTGTTGCTTGATTTTAAGGTAGTTATTCTCTTTAAGTGTACTACATCTTGCTGTCAAGTATATCCCCAGATACTTAACCTTATTTGTGACCTGGATCTTCAAAACATCCGCCAATTCTTCCTTTTGTCTTACTAGCATATTTTTGGTCAAAATCTTCATTTTATCTTTATTTATTTTCAGACCAGCTACTTTTCCATATTCCTCTATCTTTTCTATCAATTTAAGTGCTGTTTCTAATGGATCCTCTAGAATAAAAACCAGATCATCTGCAAATGCTTGCAGTTTAAATTCTTCCTTTTTAATTTTCATTCCTTTTATATCTTTTTCTTCTCTAATATTTCTGTTTAACACTTCTAGATTTAACACAAACAACAGAGGTGACAATGGGCAACCTTGTCTTGTCCCTTATGTCAATAATATCTGTCAATTCCCCATCTATCATTACCTTTGCTGTTTGTTTATGATACATAGCTTCTATGGCTTGAATGTATTTCTTACCAAAGCCCATTTGCTCTAGCTGTAATAACATAAATCGCCAATTCACATTGTCAAAGGCTTTCTGTGCATCTAAAAATATCAAAGCCATTTGTTTCGGGGTGTGCCTCATAGTATTCCAAAGTGTCCAGAATTATTCTCATGTTATCTTTAATTTGTCTCTTTGGCAGAAACCCATTTTGATCAGGGTGAATAAAGTTATTCAAATATCTTTTAAGTCTTTCTGCCAATATTGAAGCAACGATTTTATAGTCTGAATTTAGCAGGGAAATAGATCTATAGTTCTTGATTTGCTGTGGGTCAGCGTCCTCCTTTGGGACAAGCGTAATATATGCTTCTAACCGCGATTTGGGTATCCTCTTCTTCAACATGACTTCATTCATAACTTCTAACAACGGAAGATTCCCGTAATGTCTAGTAAAATTCCGCTGGAAGTCCATCCGGACCTGGTGCCTTTCCATTGTTTTGTGTTTTAAGTGCTTCAGTTAATTCCATCATTGCTATATTACTTTCTAACATCATTTCAATCTCTTTGGGTATCTGGGGCAAATTCGCTTCCTGCAGGTATTGTTTAATTCTTTCATCATCTATATTCTCTTGTTCATACAATTTTCCATAATAATCTCATATAATTTTTTTCTTGTCTTTATTTCCATAACAAACTTGCCCTTGATCATCTATTAATTGCATTATTTTTCTTGATTCTCTCTCCTTTCTCAATTTGTATGCTAACCATCTACCTGGTTTATTTGCATCTTCAAAATAATTCTGTTTAACACCTAGTTCCTCCTTCTCCATTAGCCCCATTTTGTGTTTAATTGTGTCCATTTTTAATTTAATGTCCTTTTTTGTGGCAATTTCTGCAACTCTTTTTCAAGTCTCTTGTAATGATCCTCTAATGCTTTAGAGGCTTGTCTTTTCATAATATTTCTTTTCCTTGTGTGGTCTATTATCAAGCCTCTGGCATAAGCCTCCATTGTGTCCCAAAGATTCTGCATTGATGTATCCTCTTTTTTGTTTTCTTTGAAAAAAAAAGCCAATTCTTTCTCCATTTTCTGTACAAAGTCTTTTTCTTTTAATAAAGTATTGTTTAAGGTCCATCTAGATCTTCTTCTTTGTCCTTTCCATTTGATTGTCATTGGATTGTGGTCTGCCCAAGTACTTGTTTCTATATCAATTTCATGCATATTGGAGATTAATTCCATTGACATCCATATCATATCTATTCTTGACCAAGATGAGTGTCTATTTGAATAAAAAGTGTATTGTCTTGTTTTAGCATTTCTTTCTCTCCATGCATCTTTTAAATTTATTTCATCTGTCATTTAAAAAAAAGATTTTGGAAAAATCTTTCTACTTCGCTTTATTGTTTTCTGTGTCCAATTCAATTATTTTCATATGTAATTTTCTATAAAATTATTCTTGATTGTTATTTGGAGCATAAATTGCTATCAAAAGTATTTTCATATTATTGTCCATTATTTCCACCATCAAAATTCTTCCATCATCATCTGTGTACATCAATTCCGCTGGAAGTATATCTTTGATATATAAAACCACTCCTCTTTTCTTACATCGTGTCAACGTGGTAAATATTTTCCCTAACTTTGGTTGTGTCAATATTTGTTCATGTTGTTTTTTAATATGTACTTCTTGTAGGCAGATTATGTTAAATTTTAATTTCTCTAGTTTATGAAATGTTTTCCTTTTAATAGCTGAATTGAGTCCATTTATGTTGATTGCAATCAATTTTTTCTCTTCTATAGTTATACTTTATATGTAGGTTTTGCAGCCCTAGTCGATCTCGGTTCTCGTTGTTCTCTAACTTCCACCTTTCCTCCTATTGCACCTTCTTCTTTTTCAGTTGCTACTTGACATTCCTCCTGAAATTCAATTAATGACACTTCTCTTTCTGTCTCCTCCTCGTTCCCTCTAAAATATTCTGCATCAAATAATTCTGCTTTCTCAATTGAATCTATTCTGTGTCTTTGATCTTGCCATGTAAACATGAGGCCTTTGGTATCAGCCATCTGTAATTCACGCCTTTTTAAAGTAATATTTTGGTCAAAAATTGATACTCTCTTCTTATCTCTCTCACTCTTCTGGGTATTTGTTTCAGGACCACAATCTCCTTGTCTTTATATTTCAATGTTTTCTCTCTTGTCATCTGTAGTATTTGCGTTTTAGTATCTTTCTTCGTAAATCTGATATGGACTTTTCTTGGCAATTTATTTCTTATTGCATATCTTGTAAAAACTCGGAACACCTCATCTATTCCATCCATCATCTTCTCTTTAGTTATTCCCAATGCCTCAGCCAAAATTTCTGTCATTATTTCTGCCGAGTTTTCACCTTTTTCTTCCTCTATATTTTGAAATCTGAAATAAAATTCTGATCTGTCGATCTCTAATCCCAACATTCCACTCTTGTCTTGTTCGACCACATTTAGTCTAGAGTCGATATCTGCAATCTTCTTATCTCTTTGTTTATCTTCTTCAATTTTTTTGAATCTGTCCTCATATTTCATCATCATTTGGTGGATATTCTCAACCTTTTCATCTGTTTTCTCTGTTCTTTGTTCAATATTCTCTGTTCTCTTTTCAATGTTTTCTGTTATTGCTTGTGTGTTTTGAACTCCTTGCATAAACATCTGCAACGTCACTTTTTCCTGTTCTTTTTCTTGTTGCAACATCGTCTGTGTTGATCGTTGTCCTGCAGATGGTGAAGAGGAAGAACTTGGTATTGAAGAACCAGCCGCCATTATTTTCCTACTCATTTCACAACAATTATAAAATTTCAAACAACACACAATCTTCAGGTTCTTCTACACCTTAATCCAATTAATCAGAGTGAAGTGGACCAAACAATACCATAAACAGTCTCCAAAAAAAAAAGAGCCACAGATAGATCCAATATAAAAAAGGAGATGGAAAAAGGAAAAAGGAAGGAGGAAAAATATATTCCCTTAAAAAACAAAGTAGAAATAATAATAATAAAAAGAAAAAGAAAAAGTAAAAATAAAATAATAAAAAAGGTTTCCAAAAAGCCAAAATCACAGATGTCCACCAAAAATAAGTAGCTAATGGGGGTGCTAATTAGAGGATAAACACAAAGCAAAAGAGTCAATTCTCTATCAGAAAAGAAAAGAAAAGAAGAACACACTGCATCTGTATAATGTCCAAGGCTTATTTTGTTAAGTTCCAGACAAATTTTATAACTCTTTTCCCAAGGATCTTATAATCTTCTTTCTTTAAATTCCAAACTTTCTTTCAACAAGACTCCAGCCGCTGATAGTAACCCAGAAGAGCACCTGTAATAACATTCTTCCATGCTCTTTCCTCTATCTTATCAAACAGGCTCAAAGTCCTTGAAGAAAAGCCTCAGTTCTTTCTCAACTTTATCATTAAAAAAAACAATGTTTCCAAGCCTCTGGGTGGCAATGTTACTTATTTTCCTCTACTTTCACTTCCCCTCCTTATCCAAAAGAATTAAAAGTATTTTAAAGAGCAAAAATTAATTAAAAACTTGAAAGAAAACTTTAAAAAAACTTCTCACCAAACCGACACACTTTCTCTTCTATTATCTTCCATCCGGAGCTGTCCCAGCTTCAGCAGCTTCAATGGCTGCCTCTTTGCTGCTGGAAAAAAGAGCTTCTCCTGGATCTACCAGGGACTTTGCGATGTCCTCGGGATCGACAGGATGTACTCTTATCTGTCACCGTCTCTATGGGATGGTTTAGGTCCAAAAGGACCATCCAGCAGCAAAGATATCGATGGCAATCTTGGAGCTTCAAGATCGCACATCGTACTGCCCGGACACCAGCCCCGCCTCCCAACTTATTATATTTTATAGTAGGAAAGGGGAAGATTAACCTGTTAATACCTAAACTATGCTAAAAAAAAGTAGGTAGAAAAAATATTAAGTTAGAAAGAGGAGAAAAGGAAAAGGGAGAACAAGTAGGAGAGGGGTAATTCTATAACTAAAGGTTAATATTTTATCTCAATGTTTTTAGCTCTATTGCATCAGCTGTCTTTCCTATCCTTTGGAGTTAAGATGGTCGCCTCCTTTTTTAATGCAGCTCTCTTACTGTGTTTTCTTTCTTCTGATCTTTCCCACACTTATAGCATCCACTGCAAGTCCTGTTTCCACGATCTTTCCGTCCTACAATCTAGTACTCAAGTTCCATTTAAACACTGTTAGGTAACTAAATCCCACCAGCTGTTACGTTTGTCTTTGATCCCTATGCTCTCCCTGCCAGATCGCCGCTTCTCTATTGGACTTGTGCCCCCACTCCGAGCCTCATTCTGCCAATCAGCAACTCTCTCCTCTTTGACAATCACTCTCCGCCTCCACACGATCGCATTCAATAGTTAGTTCGATGTCGATGCTGCTGTTGCTATTATTCCTTCCTCATTTAGTGTGATCACCGTGGCTTCGGTCTGCCAATGATGGCCGATCACTCACACGCTGGGGTTTGTGAAGTTTCCCTACGATGTAGCAGGTGGTCGCCCTCTGTCCGCTTCCACCTCTGGCTTCTCCACGATTTCATCGATCTCTCCAAGATTTGCATGCCCCTCGCGGGGCCTCCAGACATGCAGATTGGAGACAAAAAGACAGAGCCCGATCTTTTCTCCCCACACCGCCGCCGCGCCACAACCAGAAGTCTCAGTTAATCATATTTTTAATACTCCCAGAGCCTACCCCAGTCAGTGGGTCAGAGTTGCATCGTGCTATAGTAGGTTACATGTAATCCTTGAGTTATGAATGTAATGGAGCCTGCGCATTGGGTTGTGCTCCAAAAATTGTAAGCCGCCCTGAGTCTTCGGAGAAGGGCGGCATATAAATGTAATTTAAAAAAAAATTATGTTCATAAATCAAGAGGATTTTAAGTGAATCTTGTTAAGTGAACGAGCCTCTATACCTGCTCACTCCTTGCATTCCTTAAACAAATGAGTGGGTTGTTAGGTAGCATATGCGGTGCCTTGGGTGGGGTGCCTCTGCCTGCAGCCTCCCAAGACCTCCCCCACATACCCTGAGATACACCTTGCTCTGCTTCCCACCAATTGGATCTCCTCCCCACACATCACCGATTGCTCACTTACCTTTCCAAGATCCCCAGGGCTAAAGAGGTTGGGGTACAGAAAGAGAAATCTGCTCCTTTGCTGGGCCATGTGGCAGAGTTTCAGAAGCAGCTGGTTTTTTTCTGAGATGCTGGAGAAGCCCGAGCCTTCCTTCTTCCCAAGGCATTAGCATACACTGCTAAAACTTGGGGAAGGAAGCAAGCCTTCTTCACTTTGGCACTTCTAAAGCTATAGATATAGGGAAGCTGTGCATTTTAGGCTTTGCACCCTTTGTTGTCAGGATGAAGCCTCATTGGCTGAAATGAAAGAGAGCAGCGTTTCTTCCTGCTCTTGGTGCAAGCAGCACCTTCGCTTTTGCAAGGAGCCATGCTGCTTCCCTACACTCAATGGGGAATCCGGATTTAAAGGTCTCTCTGGACAAACAGCTTTTCTAAAGCAGAGGCCAGACTCTGCAGGAAGGGGGATTCCTACATGGGCAAAACATAAGTGAGTTGCTGCTGGTATTCCCCTTGCACTATTTCTACAATTCCCAACCAAAGGCTTTGTATGCTGTTCTTATAATTGTTACAGTTACCACATTTTCACCTTTTTCTTGTGAGAAATTCAGAATGTGGAATATTTTTAAGTAATGGTTTTCATAATTAGTCTCTGAGGATTGTTTGTAAGTATAATTACCAGTAATGAATCAAAATATTGAAACAGCTTTCCATTGTTATGACCAATGATGCCCTACTATAGTTTTGTTATGACTGAAAGTTAAATGTTTTGTCTGGAAAAAAGCCAAACTTTTTCAGTTATACGTAAAACTTAGTGAAAAAGTAGGCTGAAATCTAAGTTGCTGTCATACAGGAAAGTTGAAAATTGTTATTTTATGGATGACAAGAAACAGTTATCTCTGTTTTCCCACACTGCAGTTCATGTTAGTCATATAGACATATTTTCACTAATACTGTATTCTTTTATAGATGTCTACATCTACTAAGTTATCTAGTAAATGAAATACATTTTTGAATAGTTGCTTTTAATTCTTTAGGCATCCAGATTGCGTGAAGAAGCTCATAATACAGGAAGTGTCCATATCTCTGAAATTTGTACTGAATTAAAAAACTTAAGATCTTTAGTTCGAGTGTGTGAAATTCAAGCAACTTTGCGTGAGCAAAGGTAATTATTTATTGTGGGTGCATTTTCCTGATTTGCTAAATTTTCAGTTATGTTTGCTTGTACAACTTTTATATAAATGTAAGAACTACTGAGATGCATTCCCTAGTGCATAGTCTAGGAACTGTTAGAATTTAACACCAAGATGATGCTGACTGAAACAGGCATGATACCTCCCTCCACAGTCATTGAACTACTGAAGGTACCCTTGTGTGCTCCAATCTTGAATAATAATTTAGTCCTTTATGTGTACCATTAAGGTAGGTCAACCATTTCCAGGCCCAATAATTTTATCATTTTTTAAAGTTAAGAAAGCATATAAACTAGTTGTATTTATCACAGTATAACTGTTACTGAAGAGTCAATTTGGTATCTCAGGTGCTAATTGCATTTTTTTTTATAGGATACTCTTTTTGAGACAACAAATTAAAGAACTTGAAAAACTAAAGAATCAGAATTCCTTCATGGTGTGAAACATATGGGTTTTGAATACAAGTCTGTAAAACGTGTTGCCCAGTCTTAACTTTTCTGAGCTGCATTTGAGAAGACTTTGGACCATTGAGTTGGGCAATACAAAATAACATGGGAAAGGAGAAAGGAAGGAAGTCAGTCAGGAGAAAAATACAAGGATGATTTGTAAAACTCTTGAAATGTAGATTTCTTGTAGATGTATTCTTCATGTTGTAAATATGTTTTGTAGAGTGAAGCCATGGGAAGCCATGTGTATCAGAGTTTAGACATCCAAAAGTAATCAATGCTAAGATGGCTAAATACCTAGCCTTTTACATGTAAAACTGTTTGCAAAATTAGTTCTCTTTTTTTTAGTTTATCATTCAGAAATCTTTCATTTCCTGAAATTCAATGCAAGCACCAAATGATCTGTGTCTCAAAGTTTGAAACAGTTATGGTAATATACAAAATATCATGAAATAACTGTTTCCATGCTTGCACCTGATCAAGAATAGTGCTTTTCCATTTGTTTTACAGAGCAGTGTGTTTCATTTTCCTGATTCCTGATTCTGATTTTATCAGTTTTTTTTTCAATTCTTCTAATTTCTTCCTTTCATAAGGCACTGTTGCTATGGCATTTTTCTATAAACTTTTCATTCCTGTGTACAGTAGCTTAAAATTGCAGTGATTGAGCATAAACTACTTGTTTGTATAAATTATTGAAATGTATTTCCATTTGCACCCTGAAAGAATGGACTGATACTACTACTGGGCACATGTGTTTGAAAGTACTTCCCTTTCTCAGCTTTATAAGAAAATAGCCCAATATCAACATGGTTGTAGGAGGGAAAAGAAGGAAAAAGCTAGTCAGATGTGAATTGTATCTGTTGTAATAAACATGTTTTAAAACAAACAAAAACCACTGGTTTTCTTTTCCTATGGTTGATAACATATTACAATTTGGACTGTTCGGGGACTCTTCATCAAAGCTATTCTTGTTGAATACTTTTGTACTAAATTAAAAATAAGTCCTCAAGGAAGGTTTTGTTTTTAAAAAATGTAATTGTATATAAACTATTTAATGTCATTCAACAAGGATGAGTGACACCTCTCAACAGTTGTCATATGTTAACTCCTGGTTTTTAACCTGTCTTGCTATTATGACTTCATTTCAAAGGATGGTTGTGTTGTAGCTAACTGTTCAAGTCTGGTGCTGACCATTGTTCTTAGCCATCACAAAATGCTGACTTTGTGTAATTGAAGTGTCTCATTGTTTGAAAATGGTGAGAAAGCTCAGCTTTGTATATTGTTTCCTAAAGTATATTTAAAAATAAAAAATAAACTTGCTAATACAAAATTGTTTTCTTTTTTTAAAAAGTTAATGACCATTGTTTTAGTCTTCATACATTCCTAAAGTCTGTCTTTTTAGAAATTTAGGTCATGCTGAAAAATGGCCAACTTGCAAACCAGCTGCGCCACTGTTTTTTTGTTTGTGTGTGTATACACACACACACACACACATACATTTATTCATCCTTACTTACATCTTCCAACATTTTTGGTGTTATTTAAGTCTCATGATCACAGATATCCTCTTAACAACTCTTTTCAATCTTAAATCCTTCCTTTCTGTCCCCACCAATAGTAAAATTTATTCCAAATTATATAATATTCCAATTCATCCTTATTTTTCATCTCTAGTGTTAGCCTATCCATTTCAGTGCAAGTCAAAATTTTATTTATTACTCCATCTTCACTAGGAATTTTTTTTGATTCACATTTATATGCCGCCCTTCTTCAGAGACTCAGGGCGGCTTACAATCTTTGGAGCACAACCCAATGTGCTCAGCAATAGCCTTCATTCTATTGTATATGCCTGCTTATTACTAGGGCTTTTGCCCTCCCCCCCCAGCGGCATTTTTTACAAAGTCAGCTTATTGCCCCCAACAATCTTGGGTCCTCAATTTACCTACCCCGGGAGGATGGAAGGCTGAGTCAACCTTGAGCCTGGTGGGATTCGACCCTGCACTAATTGCAGGCAGCTGGAGCTAAGTGCTAGGTGTTTAACAGCCTGCACCACCAAGGCTCTCTGGGAATTTCTATTTCCACTTGTGGGCAAATACCATTCTTACTACAGTGATGACGTGTATTATTGAATACAACTCTTCCTTCTTATATTTTTTTGGTATAATTCCCAATAAGAAACATTCTGGTCTATGGTCTATTTTCAATCCCATCATTTCTTCCAACCATTTCCCAATCCTATGCCAAAACTCTTGTGCTTTTTTACAGCTCCACCATGCATGATAGTATGTGCCTTGTTCCGTTAAAACATTTCCAACATTTTGGGGATTGATTTTTATACATCTTCGCCAGCCTAGCTGGTGGGAGGTGCCATTGATAATACATTTTAAATAAATTCTCCTTGTGTGGTGTGGCAAGCATAATCTTTTTGTTCCTTTCCCATAATATTTGCCATTGGTCCAATTTTATATTATATCCAAAATCTGTAGCCCATGTCACCATTGTCTCTTTTACCTGTTCTTCTTCCAATTTATATGCCAATAAAAATTTATAGGTTTTATTAATTTATCGTCTGGCCCCAAGGGAATTTTGTCTAATACTGTTTCTTGCCCATTAATCCCCCATTCTTTTTTGTCCTTTCATTACCTCGATTGGATCTGTAAATATTCCCACCATTCTAAATCCATCCCTTGTTGCTTTAAATCTTGTCTAGATTTTAGTTCTCCAACTTCATAACATCTTTGTAGGTAACAATTTTCCCTTGTTTTAACAAGTTTGGATGTATTATCGCCTCTAGAACTGATACCCAATTTGGCATTTCTATATATATTTGATTTTTAATCTTAAGTAACGCTTGCCTAATTCTATGTTGTTGGAAATGATGGTGTGTGCCTGGCCTATCAGACCATAGGAACGTGTGCCATCCTTGCTGCAGGTCATGGCCTTCTAATTGAAATATTCTTCTATTTTTTAATATTATCCAGTCTCTAATCCAGGTCAGTGACGCTGCTTGATGATAGATCTCCCATTCTGGTAAGCCAAATCCTCCACTTTCTTTGTCTTCCTGTAATAGTTTTAATTGGATCCTCAGCTTTTTCCCTTGCCACACGAAATTGGATGTTATTTGGTTCAATTCTTTTTAAAAATTTTGGTTTAGTTTTATAGGTATATTTTGAAACAAAAATAACTACTTTGGTAGGACATTAATTTGATTGTAGATATTCTTCCTATTAATGAGAGTCTTAGGTTGCCCCATCTTTCTAAATCATCTTTAATTTGTTGGCTTAATTTATCGTAGTTATCTTTTTTGAGTGTGATACATCTTGATGAAATGGTAATGCCTAGGTATTTAACTTTTTTAGTTATCTGTATGTCCATTCTTTTAGTCAGACTTTCTTTTTACTTCTCTGTCATATTTTTAACTAACATTTTAGTTTTATTCTAGTTAATTTTTAAGCCTGCAACTATACCATATTCCTCTAGCACCTCTATAAATTTTGGTCTGGATTGTTCTGGTTCCTCCATGATAAAAGCCAAATCATCCACAAAGGTTGACTCAGCCTTCCATCCTTCCGAGGTGGGTAAAATGAGGACCCAAATTGTTGGGGGCAATATGCTGACTCTGTAAACTGCTTAGAGAGGGCTATAAAGCACTATAAAGTGGTATATAAGTCTAAGTGCTATTGCTAAATGCTTGCAATTTAAATGCTTATTTTTTAATCTCCAGACCCTTTATCTCTGGCTCATTCCTGACTATTCTAGTTAGCACTTCTAACGTAAGTACAAAAAGTAGCAGAGATAATGGGCAACCCTGTCTGGTTTCTTTTTGAATTTTGAAGTTTTTTGTTACCTCTCCGTTTATAAGTATTTTGGCCTTCTGATCAGAATATATCGTCCTTATTATATTTTAAAATTTCTCACCAAACTCCATGTATCTAATTTGTTGTAGCAGGAATGTCCATTTTACATAATCGAAGGCCTTTTTCTGCATCTAGAAAAAGTAATATTTGTTGGCCACTATGTATCTCATTCTAGAACGTCAAGTATAGTTCTTATGTTTAATTTTCCATTTAGGAAGGAAACCGTTTTGATCTTCATGTATAAATTGGCTTAAGAATCTTTTTAATCTATCTGCTATTATTGTTGCGAAGATCTTGTAGTCAACATTTAGAAGAGATATGGGTCTGTAGTTCTTTATTAAAGTCTGGTCTGTATCTTCTTTTGGTATCAGTGTTATGTTTGCTTCCAGTCATGATTGTGGTGCTTTCGCTACTTCTAAAACCGCATTAAATACATCCAGTAACAATGGTGCTAAGATGTTTTGTTGTTCTTTATATATTTCTCCCGGGAGACTATCTGGGCCTGGCATCTTATTATTCTTTTGTTTATTTATTGCTGAGATTACCTTGGGCATTCTAATCTCATTGTTAAGCATCATTTTTGTCTCCTATGTGATTTTGGATAGTTCCGCCCTCTTAAGCAGCTCCAGGGTCTTTCCTTCTAGGTACTCATCTTCTTCCTTGTTTAATGTCTCATAGAACTCCGGGGCAATGTTTTTTTTTCATCTGCCTGGTAACATATTTTCCCATATTTATCCTGTAATTTGTTAATCTGTCTCTTCTCTTTTTGTCTCTGCAATTTATGTGCCAACCACCTCCCCGGTTTGTTTGCATTTTCGAAAAAACTTTGTTTTGTTCGTTTTAATTGTTGTGCCAATTCTTCTTTCTCTAACATATGGAGTTTATGTCTAATTTGGTTCATTTGATGTTTTAAACTTTTGGTTTGTGGTTCTTTTTGTAGCATTGTTTCTAATCTTTTATGGTCCTCCTCTAATTTTCTATTTTGATGTTTTTTCTCCTTGTTTTTCTTCGCCATGTATGATATTGCCACTCCTCTCAAATACGCTTTCGCTGTGTCCCAGAGGTTTTGCAATGATGTATCTTCTTTTTGGTTTTCTTTAAAGAAAAGACCCATTTCCTTCTCCATTTTTAACTTGAATTCTTTCTCTTTTAAGATTGCTCGTTGTAAGGTCCATCTTGTTATTTTCTTGTGTCCTTTCCAGCTAAATTCAATGGGGTTGTGGTCTGACCAAAGACTTGTCTCAATGTGTACTTCTTTGATACCTGTGTTAATTCCTCTTGACATCCACACCATGTCAATCCTGGATCATGACTTATGTCTGTTTGAATAATGTGTAAATTGTCTTGCCTCCCGATTTCTTTCTCTTCATATATCTTGTAAGCTTAGTTCCTTGACCATGTCGAAAAATACTCTAGGTAGAGTTTTTCAGTTTCCTTTCTTTATTTCATTACTTTTATAGTCTAATTCTTTGTGTACGATAGATAGCATTGAAATCACCTATTATACATATCTCTTCATACTCTATGTCACGAATTATGGTATGCAGATTTTTAAAAAATTGTTCCTCATTTCTGTTTGGGGCATAGATTTCAACTATAATTATTTTCCTATAATTCATTAGAATTCTTCCTTCCTTATCGTTATAGATTTGTTTTGCCAGAAATCTATCATCTTTAACATATAATACTACCCCTTTTTTTTTTAACTAATGAGGTGAATGTTTGTCTTAGCTTTGGTTGTTCTAATATAAATTTTTGACATTCTTTAATATTGATTTCTTGTAAGGCTATTATATCTATGTTTTGTTTTTCAATTTGTTGAATATTTTTTGTCTTTTAACAGGTGAATATAAGCCATTAATTATTATTATTATTATTTTATTTGACTTGTATGCCGCCACTCTCTGAAAGGACTCGGGGCGTCTCACAGATAAAAACATAGAACAATAATTTTAAAAAAGATTAAACCTAACAAGCCAAATCCAACAGTAAAAACCCAATTAAAATCCCACCCTCCCCACAGGAGGTCAGTCCAGCCAGCCTGTAAGAACAACCAGCTTTTTAGATGCAGCGAAAAAGAGGAGAGATCGGGGGCCAGCCAGAGCTCAGCGGGTAGTTGATTCCATAAGGCGGGAGCCGCTACAGAATAGGCCCTTCCCGGGCACACCCAGCCGACATTGTTGCTGACGGCACCCGAGTCCCAGCCTGTGTGCTCGCACAGGGATCGGTATTTTGATGTCGGCAGGAGGCGGCTCCCGCAAGTACCCGGACCCAAGCCATGAAGGACTTTGAATGTTAATACCAACACCTTGAATCTCACCCGGAGGACAACCGGCAACCAATGCAGCTCGCACAGGAGGGGCATAACGTAGGAGTACCGGGAAACTCCCATCACAAACCGTGTGGCTGCATTTTGCACCAGCTGAAGCCTCCGGATGGTACGCAAGAGCAGTCCTAAATAGAGAGTGTTGCAGTAGTCGAGTCGGGACGTGACAAGTGCATGAGTTACCGTCGCGCATCTCGATCCAGGCGGAGCAACTGGTGAACCAGCCAAACCTGGGCAAAGGCCCCCCTGGTCACGGCCCCCACCTGCTCCTCCAAACCGAGCTGTGAATCCAGGAGAACCCCCAGGTTTTGTGCCCTATCCATGGGGCAACAACTCCCCCCCATGACCAAAGATGGAATCTGTTCACTGGAGCGAGATGCCTGTATGCACAGCCACACAGTCTTGGCCGGATTGAGCTGTAGCCTGTTCCTGCCCATCCAGATCCGTACCGCATCCAGACAATGGGACATCACAGAAAGTGCATCACTGATTTGGTTTGGGGTGGAGATATATAACTGAGTATCATCAGCATACTGATGATACCTCACCCCAAAACCCTGGATGATCTCACCCAGCGGCTTCATATAGATGTTGAACAGGAGGGGTGAGAGGACCAACCCCTGAGGGACCCCACATGTGAGAGCCCTTGGGACCGACCTCTGCCCTCCTGCCAACACCAATTGCGAATGCCCTGAGAGGTAGGTGAACCACTGCAAAACAGTGCCTCCCACTCCCAACCCCCAAGCCACAATAGGATATCATGGTGATGGTATCGAAGCAGCTGAGAGATCTAATAGGACCAGGACAGAGGAAAATCCTCTGTCCCGCGCCCTCCAGAGATCATCCCCCAGCGTGACCAATGCCGTCTCTGTGCTAAACCCGGGCCGGAAGCCCGATTGGTAGAGATCTAGATAGTCCGCTTCATGCAGGAAAAGCGGAAACTGCTGAGCCACCACGATCTCAACAACCTTCACTAAAAAACGAAGGTTGGAGACTGGACGAAAGTTGTTCAACACGGCTGGGTCCAGGGCAGGCTTCTTCAGGAGGGGTTTCACCACCGCCTCTTTCAAGGTGGCAGGGAAAGAGCCCTCCCTTAGCGAAGCGTTAACCACTGCCTGGAGCCAGCTGCACGTGACCTCCCTGGAGGCATATACCATCCAGGAAGGGCACGGGTCCAACAAACATGTGGAACTCAGACATCGCATAATCCTGTCCACTTCATCCTCAGAAACAGGATCAAACTCAGACCAGATGATATTGGCCGGACTTCTTGCATCCCCCTCCTCAGACAACTGCAAATTAGAGTCCAACCCTTCCCAAATCCGAGCGATCTTATCCAACAGATACTGACCAAATTCCTCAGCCCTACCCTGCATAGGGTCCAACCCCGCCCCCGATGTAAGAAGGGCGGTGACCCTAAACAGGGCAGCTGGGCAGTCATCTGTGGACGCTATGAGAGCGGAGGGGTATAACCTCTTCACCACCCCCACAGCTACCAGATAAGTCCTAATATAGGCTTAACTGGGCTCGGTTGGATTCAGTGGGTTGACCTCCACCTGCTCTAAACCTCTCCCTCGCCTTCATCTCCCTAAGCTCCTCCGTGAACCAAGGAGCCATCTGGGATCTCGGCGAGTGAGGACAAGAGGACAACTGGTCGAGGGCCTCAGCAGCAGCCTGTTGCCAGGCAGCCGCCAGTACCTCAGCCGAGCTGTGGATAAGGGAGGCGGGCAAAGACCCCAGTTCCGTCTGGAACCTTTCAGGGTCCATCAGAGGTCTGGGGCAGAACCATCGCGGTGGCTCTCATCCCAACGGTGTGGGGCTGCTTGTTGGAAGACCAGCGCAGGAGATAGTGGTCTGACCATGCTATGGGTTGGACATTCGGTGCCCACCCCAGATCACTACACCATGGTTCGAGGACAAAAACAAGGTCGAGTGTGTTGCCCTGCGTGGGGCCTGTGGTTGGGTCAGGCCCATAGCGCCATGGAGGCCATGAACTCCTGGGCCAATCCCCGCCCCCCAGAGAGGCAGGTTGAAGTCACCCAAAACCAAAAGGCTCGGGAACTCCACCGCCACTCGAGAGGGCATCGAGCAGCCCAGGGCCATTGCCACATAGTTGAGGGATATATAAGCAACAGGCCCAACGACCCACCAGGTCCCAACCTCAAAGGAGAGCTTCACACCC